>CAJNDV010015335.1:113887-157818 GCA_905221635.1 Symbiodinium sp. CCMP2456 | reverse complement strand
CATAGAGAGAGGTCCGCGCCTGCAACAAGCAATTCCAGCAGGGCGCAACGGAAATCTAATTTTTGGTTTTCGCAGGGAGAGAGCATGCAACGGCGACACTTGCAAGGTAAGCGTGAGTTGAGGAGCGTTTGACTTCCTTTTGATGGTTCTGCTGGGGAAGATCGTCTTGAAATGCAGGTTCGTGAACAAATTGACCCACTTGCGCACTTGCAAACTCTGAGTTCAAGAAAGATGCAAGACAAGCGCGGCATGCTGCTTGGAAACGAGAGCTGCACGTCTAGCAGCAAACGAGGTGAGTGCACGTCCAGCAGCATGCGAGCTGCTCAAAAGCTACTGGCATGTTTTGCTTCGAAGTGCCAAAAATCTTTTTGGGCATTGGAAGAAAGACGTTCTGGAAGCTCGAATCTTTGAAGGGCGGCAAACGGTTTCACTCGCACAGCAAAGACAGGAAGCGACAACGCCACAATCTTTGGCTTCAAGTTGCAAACTGGCGCAGTTTTGCAAGCAATTAGGCGTGCACGGAGAGCTTGCAAGCTGTTGCGTGCGGTCGTTCCGCTGTTCGCAAGAGATCATGTTGGTGTGAGATGGGCAATTTGCAAAACAATCAAGCCAATTGGTGCAGCTGTTGCCTGCATGCTGTTCAGATTTGACTCGTGTGGGTTGCAGGTGTCTTCTGATTTTTGTTCGCTTTTCAGAGCTTCAATTTAGAAAATTGTTGCTGACAAGCTAGTGGAGTTAGATGCAAGCAAAAGAGAATTGTTGTCGAACTTTTGAATCAAATGAGCAGAGTAAAAGCCGCAATTCGGACTCGTTTTCTTTTTGGTGTCTGTGGATGTTGGAACATCTCGAAAGCTTGGAATGGTTTAGGACCTGCTTTTAGTGCTGACACGTTCGAGCCCGTTGGACGGAGCGACTGTCTTTAGCGATGCATGCAGTTGGGCAATTTTTAATCGTAACTGCAGCCAAGTGCTGCTTGTTTCAAACACGGGGCCATTCAACAATCTTACCAAGTGCAGCAAGAGTCTGCGCAAAAAAAGAAGCAATTTTGCACTGCAACAGGGCAAAAGAGGACATTTCAGCTGGACGCGCAGTGTTCTTTGTGCTTCTGGCTTGTTTGCAAGCTTTTAATGCGGATCTTGATTGGTGCAAACTGGATTGCAGTCATTTTGCTGTGGAGAAGAGAGATCTCTGGAATTTCCTTTCCGGTTTTCCGTGCAGCTTCTTCCACAGTGCTTTTCTCAAAGGGAAGCTTCCTCATCCACCAGTTTGGACGTTCCAATCAAGGCACTTAAAGTAGACCCTGATGTCACCAAGAAGCACCGGCTTTGTGTTTCAGCCCAGCATCAGCCCTTGTTTTCTCCGGCTTTCTGGCGGAATTCGGCTTGCTGGTTGTTGTTTTGGGCTTTGCGACTGCGCAGCTGCTTTTGCTGTCGAGGCCCGCTTGACCAAAGGTCGAACGGGCTTCTTCGCTTCGCTTTGAAGCTGCAGTTGTCTTTGCGGCAAGCCGAAACAAAAGTTGAACGAGAGTACAGTCTTCGGCAAGCCTGCTGAGCCTGTTCTTGTTGTTGTTTGTTGTTGTTGGGCGGTGTAACACTTTCCTGAACATGTTTCAATGTTATCAACCAAGATCACCTGAGAAGGGCGACTTTCAAACATGTGATCAACCGTGACCGCAAAGAAATGTGCTGGGATCGTGAGCAGAATCGCCAAACAAGGCCAAGTGAAGGGGTTGGTTTGGGATATGTCATCAAAAGTAATCAGTCAGAAGCGCCACATGCAACGTCACGTCCGGGCTGTGGGCGCCAAGAAGCCCCAGCATCACATTTCTTACATGCACACCTTTGTTTGGCGAACCCGGTGATCACATATCGTACAAAATGTAACGGTTTCAGTAAACATGCGCACTCATTTGGCGATCATAGTTGGTCACACGTTTTAAGTTCGCCGTTTCCTTTGGCGATAATCCTGCCCGCGTCCTGCGGCCCGCCTCCCACGGCCCGCGGCGGCCTTTCGTGGCTCGCGTGGATGCAGTCACTCTTGTCAATTGACGTGGCAACCTGTCGTCTATGGTGGTATAGGTGCGGCGGCAATTTCATCCACCGTGTCCAAACCAAAATGACAGCACAGGGAGAGGCTCCGTAGAAAATGGGCGCAGACGTTTGATGATTCTACCAAACATCAATAATCCGACATGCACCAGAGCTTGTCGTTTTGCGAAGCCGTTTTGATGTTTTAAGCTTGGATGTCTCCGGGTAGTTCTTGAGCGCTATGGCAGCGATGTCGCCTAAGTCGCCGAAGCGAGTGTGCTCGCAAAGCCACCTCGAGGAGCACGATGGCCTTCGCAAGACCGTGTCCTTTGCCACGCGCCGGTTTGATCCCAACGGACTGCCTGCTGACATGCTCAGGGTCTACACGTCTTTGAAGGAGAGGTTCGACGAAGAGTATGCCCTGTTGTTTGTCTTCAACATGCAAACTGCCATGGAGATGCACCGTGCGTGGAACATGACGCTCCTGACGTCCAAGACCCTAAAAAAATGCTCAGAAATGGTTGGGCTCACGATGACCTGGGAGCTCGGCGTGATCAAGCTGAAGTTCTTCATGGAGGACGGCGATTTTGAGCTACAGCGAAAGGTGCCCTACGATTACGATTCTGAGTTCCAAGACATGTTCATGAGGATTGCTTCTGCTCTTTACAACGGGCACATGACTGTCCACGAGGCTTTGCTCTTCCAGCAGGAGGCGAAGCAAGGGAAGCATACGGCCAAGACAGGTTTGTTCATCCGCGACTACCCTGGCAGATTGATCGTTTTGCCTGCCATGTCCAGCACCTGCGCCGTGATCTTCTTTGGAGGATCCGAGAAAGAAGCCGGCGTTGCCGCCTTGTGTGGTTTGGTTACGGGTTTGATCGAGTACGGTCTGCTGAGAGTCGGGGGCGACGCCACATTGCTGATCGACCTCGCTGTGGGGCTCTCCACCGGCTTCATTGGTAGTTTGTTCTACCAAGCAGACGAATCCTATTGCCTCGTATCCATCTTCATGGGGACCTTGTACTGGTTCTTCTATGGCACCGCCTTTGTCGTCGGGCTGGTGGAGATCTTGGCTGGGGAGCTCGAGACGGGTGTGACCCGCTTCATGGCCGTCAGCATCAAGACCTTCGTCCTCTGCGTCATGGCTTGTTTCGGGATGCTTTTGGCAGTCCCAAATCCTGGCCAGGTTTGGGAGGCACAGTCTCAGAATTGTGGCGTCATTAACCTGGCCGACCATTGGTGGCGTGTTCCTTTGTACTTGGCATGCTCACTAGCTGTCCTGGGACAGTACCGCTTTCGCTTGGAGCAATGCTGGCGCGGCTTACTCGTACAGCTCGCAGGCTACGAGGTCCAGTTTCAGGTTACCCAGTTCTTTCAGCATCAACGCGAGCGCCTTGCCAGCAGCGACATGACACCCATCCTCAAAGACAACTTCGACGTCATGGCTTCGAACGTCTGTGGTGCTGCAGCTAGTGTCATTACAGCTTGCACGCTGTCGGCCATCATGGATTTTGTCAACTCGGTCTACTATGCCCAGCTCCTCCAGCGCGGGGCGCACAGGGACGAGACGGACTCCAAACTGGACGACATCTTGTACGGCTGCATCTCGGTGGTCGTCAAGTGTTTTAATTGCATCGGGATTGGCCGGAAGCACGACAAAGACATGGTTGATCTCGAGAAGAAGATCTACCAGCATTCAAAGGAGCTCAAGGATCCCTCGCACCCCCGTAGTGAAATCAAGCTGGAGCCTCACGAGGAGGACTTGTTGCTGGACACGATCGTTTACGCCGAATCGATGAACATTTGGTCAATGTTGATGCCGGCAGTCTACCAACTAGTGCCTGGTTCGATGATCGCCAGGATGTGGTTCAACACCATCATCCCGCCTAGTGGTGATTCTTCAGTTGACGACAACACCTTTGCTGGCCTCATGGTCACGTCGATCTCGCTTGCGCTGGGCCTGATCATCGGTGAGGCCATTGTTGAGCTATTCACCGGCATCGCGAACCTGCTCTTCAAGTCGCGGAAAAAGAATCAAGAGTCCAAGACCCTGAAGCCAAGTGACCGTAGCCAGTTGGCCACCAGTGCCATGGCTGCAGACGAGACAATTTCTCAAGACAGCTCATTTCAGCTTTAAGTTCTTGAGCTGCAAAGCTTAGGCTCGACACCTTGTAGAAATCTGACAACTGTCAGGCTAGACATGGACTGGGTTTTGACGAGTCGGCAAAGCCGCAGAAGCAAAGGCTGCACCAGGGCATTCAAAGCTCCCGGCTGTCCGGACAGTGCTTTCTTGTGTCCAAGTTCATGTGTCAGTTCCGATTTGCACGCTGCCGTTCCCGGCGTGGCAGCTGAACTTCCTAGTCCAAGTGTGCGAGCTCCGACAAACTGCTAACATGGAGTCGCGTCACGGACGCACGGCGCATGACAAATTCCGAGGCAGCTAGGACAGACCGTCAAACAGAGCAATATAACGCAAAAGTCTTGTCAACGGCCATGAGCGCCAAGCCGCCGGTAATATGCGATACAGGAACTGGCGTGATCAAGGTGCTTGTGTGCTTCAGACTTCATGTTTGCGACGTCTTCTATCTCACATCCGCCAAAGACTACATGTCAAGATAGGGAGCAATTTGTGTTGAAACACTGAAGGCAGGGTTTGCCGGGGAGCCGGAACCGTAGCAGACTCAGTGCAGCGTGTTTTACTGGAGCTATTATGCTGAAGCTTCGGCAGAAAGGTCTGTGGTGCTGCCCAACCTGTTGGGCCGCCCCATGCTACGAGCTGACAGTGGAATCGGCTCGTGCCAGGCATGGCCAGCAGAGACTCGCTTTGTGTTGTTGCGTGCTTCATTAAGCATGCCAAGTCATTTCAGAAAATCTTTGCTTTTTGTTTTTCGTCACAACGCATTCAGGTGGATGATATCATGGTCGGTGACGAGGCCAATGCAGCCAGGCGGGCTTGCTAAGAAACCAAACATAACGAACGGCAGGGCCACAACAAAACTAAATGTCCCTCGCCAAGGTCATTGCTGCAACTGACACGCCCGATTCAGAATGGTGTCGTCAAAGATTGGGAAGGAATGGAGGCAACCAGTGAAGCGCGTCGTTGAGTCGGCTCGCTTCAGAGCATGATCATGGCGAGTTCACCACGAGGACATCACCGGAGCCCGTCGAGCATAGCCGAGTCAGATACATGCGCACATTGGATGCCTAGTTGCAGCTGGGCAGGCTGTTTGGGACTACACCTTCCACAAGCTAGGAGTGAATCCGGTCGAGCATAAGGCCTTTCGTGTCATGCCGTGTATGCTGTGGCCCACTTAGTGTGAACCTGGTGAGTTGGGAGAGAGCGCACCGTCATTTTTAGCCGCATAGGGAGGGTTTGGAGTGCAGCGCATCTCAGGCGGTTGTTCTTGCATGTTGTGACGTCGTATATAGTAGGAACTTTCCGTGCCGCGGTTGTAGCATTGTAGCGTGGCTTGGGTTGCTGCATGCTGCTTGTGCGAAGAAAGGGTTAAAGCAAAGTGCTGCTTTGTGTCGAGTTGGAGGTTCTTCAAACCGAAGCAGCCTTAAACCCACCGCGCAATCGCGAACGCATGGTCCGGAGTCCAAGCTGGGTCCTGCACCGGCAATCATGAAAAGTTACGAGGAGCATCTTACATCACACCAGAGCAGATTGCGATTTTACCAAGAAAGCACTGCAGTTAAAGGCACACTACCAGTCAATGTGACTGAGCTGACCTGGTTGAGATCAGATATTGACCGTGAGAATGATGTGGAGTCGGAGATAGAAACTGTGCTTCAAGGTCGAGATCATGTTTGAACGCTATGGCTTCACCGCGGTGAATGTATCAGTCCAGGCTGGAGCGGAGAGGGCGACTCGTGACGACTTGTGTGAGATGGAGAGGCCATCCTGGCTTTGAATTCTCGTGGACTGGACTCTGGCTTTGTTGTCAGCACTCTCAGAGAGGGCTAGGGCTCTTCCTGCGACTCGCTCCGCTCTCGGTCTCGCGACCACCGCAGCCTTCAGGTCGACTCGGGCGATGGTGTAACACACCTCGTCCCCATCTGCGAGGGCTACCTGGAGCCCGCATTGGTGCAAAGGGTGCGGGGCTTGCGTCGGACAGACTTGACGTATATTTTGCAGCGTGATTCAGGTCAATTTAGCTGGCAGACATGTGACGGAACAGCTGATGAAGCTTCTCGTAGGCGCCCTCTGTTCTCATTCCTTACTTGGATTCGCAGGCTTTCCTCGTTGATATCATTCTGCTGCCTTGCAGGGCAAGGCCATCCATTGAATTCAACTGCGGACTTTGAAACTGTGCGGGAGGCAGCATGCCCACGCGTGAGGAACAGAGTCCCGTCAGATGTCCTACTGTGGAAGGTCAAGCAGAAGTTGTGCTATGTTGCGTATGATCCAGAGGCAGAGAGGAGACTCGCACGGGGGCCCAGCAATTCTCAGAGCCAGCCTTTGGTCCTGCTGTCCCGACCGTGTCCGGTGTCATTGGGCTCCGGCTTGGGCTTCGGCCAGAATGGTAAACTTGGAGTTTCAGAGCATTTCTCGTGAAATCAAGAATTAAGTTTCGCTCTGCAACGATTGCCTTGTTTGGAAGTTTCGTCGAGGCACGCGAGACGACTTTGGTGGACAGACAGCACCCTTGCTGGACCTCTACAGGATATTTCGCCACGGCAGTTCCAGGGTCAGCAAACGAGGCTAGGAGATTTTATTGTGATTGAAGTGTTGCGGACTGCCCGAGGCCTGCGTGTTACTAAGTCACAAGCGACAAGGTAGCGTCACTCGAAAACAGCGGGTGCGATTTGTGGCAACGGCCCAATTTTTGTTCAAGCCAGCTGCACTTGTAGCATGCCCCTGGCAATGGCTTGTGTCGAGTTTAACTCCCCGTCTCTCTCTTTCACTTGCTCGGTTTCTCTTTGTCCATTCCCCTCTGAACAGGGTGTGGTGATGGGCTCTGACTTGCTGTGCTGGGAACCTCCCACCACCCGTTGGCATATCTCAACTTCTTAGTGGGGATCCGTAAAAGCTTAAGCCGATGAAGGGCTTAGTCTATTTTGTAAGGTATGTTCTTCCTGACAGTCGCACCATGCGGGTTGGTGCCGAGCGTTTCCTGGCACCGGAGATCCTGCAGCAGTCTCAGAAAGGGCGGTTAGCGGTTTGGGCAAGGGTGGTGATGGAGACTGTTTTGTCCGAGATGCGGTCGTTGCGAGCCGTGTGCCCCAGATTCACTCCCGCTCTGGGTGGCTACGGCGACGGCGATGGCCTGGCCGACTTGGTTGCCGCCTTGGCTGCTCCCTTCTTCCGTTGTCAGACAGTCGAAGCCAACCAAGTATTCAGGTCTTCAACACGATACGCAAGTCTGACATCCATGTCCAGAAGGATCCGGCTGTCCCGTGTCCTCGCTTTGCAACAACGTTCCATTACGTTCCTTGTGTTTGGCTTGTTTCATGTTGCTGCTTTCGTGATCGTGGCAGATGGCTTCGCCATTGCAGCGCTTTGCGTTTTCTCAAATTTTCGGCGTATCCCGCCCTTTTCAAGCGATGCTTTGCCACTTGGACATGTAGATCTGAATTCTTTCATCACTGATCGTGCGAGCACCTGGTACAGCCGTGTTGCAGCCTTATTGCATCCCTGTCGTTTTGCCACCAACTCTCTTCCGTGTACAGAAGTCATGCAGCCCTGGCCTGTATTTGCAATGCATGACATTTGGGGGTACACGTCCGCTCTTGCGCCGAGCTGCACAAGTGCCGATTGCTTGTCTGCATGGACACGGCAGCTGCGATCGATCTGGCGGTCACGATTCCTTGATTGTTCATAGACACAGTGGATTGCCCTTGGCCCTTCGCATTGTGGATGAACTCTGTGGAGCTTTTCGCGAGAAGCCTTGGCAAGCTTCGATGCCAGGCTCGGTTCTTGATGTTAGTGGCCAGAAGTGCTCTTTGACATGTAGGTGCCGTCGAGAACATTTGCACACCTGGTCGTTTTCTTTGTAGGCTGCGGTCGTAGATTTTCTAAGCTGCAGTGCCACCGCTGGACCACCGCTCCCAACACAGCCAACACGAACATCACGACGATGACAGCTGCAAGAGCAATAAGGACAGCAACGACGACAAAGAACACCCCAGAACAGCGGATACAGCGGCAGCAACAACATCAACCACGACGACAACAATGTGGCGATGCTTCGTCGCCTTGCTGCTCTGCTGCTCTGCCTGTCGCACTTCGAACCACTGCTCTAGCGAGCTCCGTTTGCTTCAGGTCTCTTGACTTGTGCGCGTTCTGCTACTATTTCCCATCTCAGGGCATTCAGAGGTGAATTTGCAGCCTCATTAAGGATTACATGTTAAAAGAAGGTCGTTGTTTGCGCAAGGGTTCGAGACCGGGAAGAGCATAGCTGCCGTGGCTCCAAACTACCACGGAGGTGTTGGTGGTTGGATGGGCTAGGGCTGGGCTGCGAAGGTGTAGCTCGTTTGTTGCGGCCTCGTTGGGCTGGAGTTTGGCTAAGGCTGGGCTGGGCAGGGGGTTCGTACAGTGGCGGTAACCCCTGGCGCGTTTTGAGCTGTGCTAGTTTTTCTTGCCCGAATTGTCGCAGTGTGCATATTGCGCATTGCCCCTGCGCGTCCCCTTCGCGACTGCTGAAGCAACATCTGGATGTTCGGACGTCGTAAAGCTTTCTCATCTGCCATGCTCTGCCACGACAGCAGACGACCAGTCTGTGCCTTTCCACCACTTGCCGCACTTGGAGGCTGGGGTTGAAGACGACCTTCTGGCCCGCTTGACAAGGACCGCCCCCCCCTCACCGCATTGCTTACGTTGGGCGCCAGCTACACCGGCCCTTATGCAAAACCGTTGCGTATTTCAAGACACATGCGCCGTCCGACAGCAAGTGTCACAGGCTTTGGGACGTTGTTGAACAACGTTTTGTGCATGGATGGGGCCTATCGCATGATGACAACCTGCGGCTCCAGCGGCCACGGTGGCTCCGCGATGCGCTAATCTTCGTCTGTGCCCGGGAGCAACAGAAAAACAAACATCCCTGCGCCTGCAGTGTTGAAGCGTCTCTTTGAGCCGCCAAGCGCTGGCCCGGGGCCCACTTGGCCAATACTTTGTTTGGTTTGGGACGGGTTAGGGCCTACGTCTTCTCCCAAACCCGAGCAGGAAGGCATAAGGACGGTGTTCTGTATTTTGCTAGCGTCACTTGCCCTTGAGGACTACTTTCAGCAGATTGTGCTTTCCGGGGGAACAACGATGTTCCCTGGAATGTCGTCACGCTTAGAGAAGGTCCCTGGAGCTGCGCATAGTTCGGAGCTGCGCCTAGTTTGGAATAGGCACCTGGTGTAGTACAATCAATTTGCCAGGATCTGAGAGCTTTGTACTTGCAGAACGTCCTTGGCGGCGATACCTCGCGTGCCTCCAAGTTTAAAGTGCACGTGGAGGCCTCCGCACGACAAGATCGCGCCAGGTAAGGGTGACTGAGCAAGCTGTGGCAGGATCCTCCCGACCGCCGGCATATGGTCTTCTTGGGTGCGTCGATCATGGCGGATCTCCATGAGCAGCAGGTAAGGCTGTTGACATCCAAATGGCCAACCCATACACGGAACTCTCAGGCAAATCCCAGGTACTGGATCACGCGCGAGGAGTACCAGGAGACTGGTGCTAGACACCCCGGCAAGATTGAAGAAAGCTTTTGATGGGAAGAGTGGGAGGAGGAAGACTTGATTTGACAGGTGCCGTCCAGAGATTGATTCCCACGAAGTTAGCTTGAGCAGCAGAGGTTCCGCCGAAGAAAAGGCAGTGCAAGCATGCGGCAGTGGCGATTGGCTGTTAAGTCTTGAGCCTTGACATGAGAAGATGCAATCTTCATGCTGCATGATTCTTATTGCTCTATCATTATCTCAAACCCAGTGGCTGCGGGCCCTCCCTCCTTGCACTCGGGGGCGAGGGCGGTGAGGGGGACCCTGAGCTGTTGAGCTGGCGGAGTTTGAGGACTGCACGTTGCACGGCTTTTCCATGTGTTCTCCATGACTCGCAAGTGTTTTTCCCGATCTCTGCGACTGAGCGAGCAGCGGAAAGCCGTGTTCTTTTGGGGCTTTCACAGGGCCACTTCTTTGCTGCTGTAACTGAAGTTGCCCTGCAAGGAGACGGGAACTGAGGTCATCTGCAAGCAGCCATGACAGCGGCAGTTGCAGAATCATCGGCCCGGATCCTTGCTTTTGTGGGTGTCCCATAATACAATGATGACCATGAAGATGTAGGATCTTTCGTGCCGGCACTGACCGGTAGCAGTGATGCATGGTGGCCAGAATCCTTACGGAAGGCTGATAAGGCTACCACACAGATCTGCCTGCAGTGGGGCTGTCATACTTCTGGATGATGATATTTCAAGGCATAGCTACACAATGCGCTACCTCCCTGTCTCTCAAGAATGTGTGGGTTGCAGAAGCCACAGTAGGCCTTCTGAGCGAGACTTTTCCCTTGTGTTCCGATCGCTTTCGTGTCCCATGTGAGGGTTGGTCTGTCGCTTACGCTCAGACTCAGGTGGATCCGCCGGTGGCTCAGCGATGCGGTTTCTTCGAGCTTTTTCTTTGTAGCTCCTGAGGCTGGGGTCCCGAGAAAGAACTCCAGTGACTCTGGCTGTCAGGACCCTTGCTATCCTTCCTGCTCCCACATCGGATCCGCACCTTGCAAAGCTCGTGGGTCCGAGTGTGTGTGGCTCTTGCAGGAAGTCTTTAAAGAGAACACATGACCTTTTCGTGGGGAACGAGGAGTTGAAGCGAGTGGAGGTGGGGCCCGGTTTCATCTGAGTGCGAGTGCACACGCTCCTGAAGAGGATTCTCGGGGTACAGCGGCTTTGCTACGGCTCAAGATGAATGACGAGTGCCTTCTGTGTGCGTCGCTGCAAGATGCTTGACTCAGGTCCTTGCTGGCAGCATCTCCCGATTATAGAATCCTCCAGGATTGTTGTTGTTCTCGCTCGTCCATGCTTGAACCCTTACCTGCCTGTCCCTTCAGCAGGCCCTGCGCAGCCACCCATGCTGTCACATGCGACTTCCTGCCGACACATTTTGCACATGGAAGTGGTTGGGGTCAGTTGATCATGCCGTCAATGAGAAAGGTGGGCTGTGGGCAAGCCAGTACCACGTGAATGGCACATGCTAGGGACGGGACGCCATGATGCGTGCTGAGCAGACAATGCCTTAAAACTAGTAATTAGCAAATTAGTTCGTGGGAACTCAAATGCGGTGTCTTGTAACGCCCACGGAAGATCCCTGCATGCAGGTTTGTTGCTGTCACAATCCAAACCGAAGGTTGGCTTTTGAGTGTCGAAAATGTATCCATACTCCAGCCACGGCAGGCTCCACTGCCGAGCCGAGCGGACCTTGCTACAGAAGCATGTGACGACCGCGGTTGCTTGTTGTGAGTGAAACATTGCGCACAGAAAAGTGCGGGCAAGTGATGAGTTGGCCAGGTGAGAGAAAAGCCGTACCAGTCAACGGTTTTCCCCTCCAAAGAAACGCCAAATAGCCACCAAGAAGACCGCAGTAATGATGTGTGTGTGTGTGTGTGAGAAATCGGCACCGAGAAATCACAACGCTTTTTCAGAGTGTCTCAGCCGCCTTGCATGAGTTCTTGGGAGCGAGAGGTACCAGCACATTCGGGACGTACCCGAGCAAGTCACGGACGAGACTGTGACAGCGTTGGTGCCTCAGACTTTGTAATGCATAAGCGAGGAACAGGAAGTAGAGCTTCTCGTGGCTTCAGTCTCCCGTTCCTGCGGGCGGGGACCGACGATGCCACCCAGGAGGCAGTTGGGAGTTGGTGGGTACACTTGTTTATGCTCATGAAGCTCTCGAGCTGGTTTGATGAAAGGCGTTACCATCGGCGATTACACAAATGATCACGGCCAATCCGGCTTTCTTGTGGCCTCCTTTGTGCGAGAGATACTGTCGAGTGCGTCCCGACTTTTCTGATAGCAGGATGGTGAGGAAAAATCCGGGCACGGCCCAGCAGTGGGGCCAGCGCGACGGGCATGTTTCACATCGCGTAAGTCCTCGCCCCCTCTTTCGTTTGGCACATGCAGGTTGTGCCTATAGCGCCGAAGGCTCCTGTGGACCCATCCACGCAGATACAGGCAAGGCTTGCTGCAGTATCGTGGGTCTATGCGCATTGATTGACTTGGTATGTGTACCGTCAGGTAAGGCCTCTGCGCGAACGTCCAGAGATTCCGAAGCCCGTATGGCATCCTCCGTGGAAGCTGATGAGAGTGATGCGCGATGCTCAATTGGAAGCCTTTGGTTGCTTCCGTCGTCTCGTTGCCGATTGAGGGTCCAAATTGGTTCCGACCAACCATGAACAGCGGTCGCTTTCACCCGAAGGTCGAAGTGAAAA
The DNA here is from genome assembly GCA_905221635.1 of Symbiodinium sp. CCMP2456. Classification (NCBI taxonomy): domain Eukaryota; class Dinophyceae; order Suessiales; family Symbiodiniaceae; genus Symbiodinium; species Symbiodinium sp. CCMP2456. The sequence continues at coordinate 145,395 of CAJNDV010015335.1, read as the reverse complement.
GATGAAACTCCATGCTGCCATTGCACTCACAGCGAACCGAAGCGGTGACCAGGTAAGCCCATCCGCCCCATCACAAAGAACTGCATCAGGGCAGAGCAGCGTGCCATCCGCGAAACCTGCCCAGTTCAAATGGCCCATGGCCTTTCATGAATCCTGTTGTCGGCGTGGAATGAACAAGTGTTGATCTGTGCCAGATGTGCCATATCAGAAAGTGCTTTGACTCCATGGCGTCGGCCGTTAAACCAAAGGTTCCCGTGCTTCCACCCATCTCACATTTCCTCGTGTGGAGAATGATACGGCTCGCCCGACCACTGCCCTGTGTCCCAGACTCGACGCTTTTTGTTTCAAGTCAGTGCTGGTGTTCTGTTCGCCCTTTTCCATCACGACAGCTTTCGAATTGCTTCCTGGCTGGGCTCAAATGGTACTGCCACCATTTGCCACCAAATCGTGTGCATTCCTCTCGGGTAGGTCATCCTGCTCTTCGGTTGCCCCCTTGATGGGATTGTGCCACGAAGCGCGCGCACACACAGCCAGTTCTTTTTCTGATTGATATTAGCAGGTGCTCTCGAACTCCAAGACCACTCACTCAGAGCCGACGGGTACCATCATAAGCTCGAATGCCAAGGAGAGATATTGACTGCAATGTCGTCTTCGATGCTTGCTCCCATTTCACCTCCGATCCGTCTTTGAGATCGGCGCTGGAGCATCCCTTTTTCTCCCAAATTTGCACTGATTTTGAGTTCGGAGCAATGCACGCTGGTCACATGCCGCACCCTGAATCGCTTTACAGCTGCCAAATCGCGAGCAACTCCTTGCCAAGAAGCCGATCATTGCAGCCCTGAATGTACACTCCCGAACAGCAAGTTAGATCCACACAGAGCCAAAACCTCGGATGCCAATCCCCCACCAAAAGTTCCGAGCCCGAAGTCAGAACCAGATTTGTCGTTTTTGCCCGGTGGCCAAGTTAGAATCTAGGGAAGTTAGAACCAGCCGGTACCCCTCAGTACCACACCCATTCCGCCCCATGTGCCGCCCAGTAGCCCCGTACCACCCCGCCTGCTTCAACAGCTGGGTGATGGGTTTTGGCGGTTTTGTCCCGGTGCGGACCGGTACCCAGTACCGGCCCGCACCACCTCCACGCCGTGGCCCCGTCCCCCCGTTTAGCCCCATGCGGCCGCGCACTGCCCGTACCGCCCCATACTGCCCCGTATAGCCCCCGACCACCCGTGTACCGCCCGCACCGCACCGTACCGCCCGTCCGTACCGCCCCGTTCCCTCTGCCCGGTGGAACCACCCTGCTTCAACTTCTCGATGTTTTCATTAGTTTGATAGCTGGCGGCCTGTTGGCGCGAAAGTCAGAACCACCCCGTACCGCCCCGTAGACAGTATACCACACCTGTACCGCCCGTACCGGCCCACCTGTATCGTTCCCCGCCATATACCCGATGCGCCCCGTACCGCCCCCCACGGTACTGCCCCGTAGCCCCTCGTACCACCTCTTGCATGTGGCAACATGTGGTTCTAACTTGCCCGCCAACGTACACCACTGCAACCCGGCACCCCGTTCCGTGCAGAGAAACCCGCACCTTGCCCGTACCGCCCCGCATCGCCCCGTACCGCCCCGTACCCCCGAGGCACTGCTACCGCCCTCTGTACCGCCCCCGTTCCGTACTCCCCCGTACCCCGTGCTGCACAGCCCCGCACCGCCGCGCACCGCGCCACACCGCCCCGTACCGCCCTGTACTGCCTGTGCCGCCCCGTATACCGCCCATGTCTCATACTGCCGGTGCCGCTGGTACGGCCCTGTACGGGGCGGTACGTGGTACGGACGGGCCGGTACGTGGCGGTACGGGCTTGGTATACTGCTTATACGGGGCGGTACAGGGTGGTTCTAACTTTCCCGCTGTGGGGCCTTTAAACGATATTCAAAAAATATTTGGAATTAGCTCCACAACCCATCAACCCCAGCTGTTGAAGCAGGGTGGTTCTAACTTCCCTTGGCTTGGTGACGTTTCCAGTTCAAACTCGCTGCTCGGGGAAAGCGGCGCCCGAGAAAGCAAACCGACTCTCGGGGGAAATTGCGGCAACAAGGGTGGTTCTAACTTGCCGTCCGGGAGAGTAGGCCCTATGACAGCTGCACGCCGCTCATCTGGAACACGAGCTCGTAGCCAGAGAGAAGTTGCTTGATATGACGACAGTAGAGTCTTCTGGAATGCCAAGCTGATCCCGATCCAGAAAGCAGAACCCCGCAACTGCTACTCACACATTCACGTGAGGGAGCCCGGCTGTTGCTTTGCATATCTATCTATCTATCCATCTATCCATCTATCTAGCTATCTAGCTATCTAGCTATCTAGCTATCTAGCTATCTAGCTATCTAGCTATCTAGCTATCTAGCTATCTAGCTATCTAGCTATCTGTCTATCTATCTGTCTGCCTGCCTGCCGGTCTGCCTGCCTGTCTGTCTGTCTGTCAGTCTGTCTGTCTGTCTGTCTGTCTATCTATCTATCTATCTATCTATCTATCTATCTATCTATCTACCTCTCTATCTCTCTCTCTCTGTCTCTCTATCTCTCTGTCTCTCTATCTCTTTCTTTCATATATATATATATATATATTTGTATCATGTATTGAGATGCAGGTTTCTACTTGGCGAAAGTTAAGCTAAGCTAGGAATGGCCGACATTAATATATCGGACGGTCACCGTTTGCAGGACCCAGTGAAAGTTGTAAGTTGTGTTCCTGGTGTGTCGGAACTTGAAGCAGTGACTGTGTTAAGGTCTGGCCATGAGGGCTGGGTGCGAACTGTCGCTGTGGATCCGACAAATGAATGGTCAAAGTCTTAATCCAAGGTGTCAAAGGGCGACGAGTGGAACGGGAGAACAGGCCTCTGTCTTTTTGCATGCACTCGGCCGTTTCAGGTTCGCATCCTCTGGCAATGATCGCCTCATAAAGATCTGGGACCTGGCTAGCGGCACGTCCCTCGCTCAGGCAAAAGCTTGTGTTCGTGTAATGACGAAGTGGCTGTTGAGCAGGTTGAAGCTGTCCCTGACTGGGCACGTCAGCACGGTCCGAGCCGTGGCGATTTCGGACAGGCACGCCTCGGAGTTAGCAGGAAAGCAGTGCATGGAGTGGTATTTCACGATGGCCCCTGCAGTGGTGTGCAGGCATCCCTACCTCTTCAGCGCGTCCGAAGACTGTGAGGTGAAGTGCTGGGACCTAGAGCAGAACATGGCCAGCCTTGCTTGTCTTGATGCTTTTCTGGGTGCTACGGTCTGAAGCGTTGTGCCAGGTAATTCGCAATTACCATGGACACCTCAGTGGTGCCCATTCCTCGGCGGCTGTGGCATTTGTGAGCTAGCCTCAAGAGTATCTGCAGTGGTGCAGTGGCTCTTCTGAGGTGTACTGCCTCGTTTTGCATCCCACCCTGAACATCCTCGCAACAGGCCTGAAGTAGAGTCTTGGACATAACAGGGTTGATGCCTTTGAAGAAGTATCGCGAACACTGTTCTCTTCCGTCTGTGGGAGGTGGACGTGATGGCTCAGTCCGTGTGTGGGACATGCGCACCAAGACCGGGATTTTTGTTTTCACCGGCCATACCAACGCCATTTGCTCGTTGACCTCGCAGGCCCTGCTGAAGGAAAGGAAAGTTTGTTCTTGGTACATGTCATCAAGCTCTGCGGTTCTGTCGGAGAGGCTGCCGAGCCCCAATTTATCAGCGGTTCCATGGACAGAATGGTTCCGCGCTTACGCTTTGGTCGTCTAGGCCTAGGCAGCATCCATCAAGATCGCTGAGACATCCAAGGTTCGACTTTGGGATCTGGCCGCCGGTAAGTGCTCCGCTGTTGCCTGAGATGGAAGTCTAAGTCGAGTTTCGGCATGTGCTTGTCTCTGTTGTGCTCGAAGGTCACTTTGACCAACCACAAGCCCGGGCCTACACTCCGTTAAATGCGCTCTTGCCGTGCGAAGCGTACATCTCAGGAAGAGCATACGAGCCTTGGCGATCCATCCTCTAGAGTACACCTTTGTGTCGTGCTCATCTGATAACAACAAGGCCTGCGCGCTCTCGCGGATGTGCCTGATTTTTTAGCTGCTCACCGCTTGGGGCCATGAGCAGGTATGGAAGTGTCCCAAGGGCGCTTTTGAGCGCAACATTCAGGGCCACAATGCTATCGTGAATAGTCAACCTGCCATGTCTTGCTCTCCGTATTCGTCTCTGTTTGGGCTGGGCTTGGTCCGAGAATCGCACGCAGACGCACGCAGAAACCGACACAGCTTTGCAAATGTGAAGATCGAGCCACGCAGACGTTTCTTCCTCTCTTGCATGCACGAGGAGGGGAGGGCGGCGTTTCTTGTGAAGCGATGTCGGAGCAACGCTCCGGTGTGACCACCTTGAGATCGTCCATGTGCCTAAAGTTGTAGCTGGAAAGGTCAAACACCACATCAATGATTCTGCCTGGTTGGGATCATGCAACATAGACATGCCATTTGCAAGGACATCTGAGCTGCACATACATGGTCACATGTCACTACGGTAGTGAAGTAACTTCGCAGCTTGAGAGCATGGTGTTTTTTTCATATTTGCATGTGCATTTATCCGGATTCCCATTTGATTATTGAATTTCATTCCTGTCCATAGGCAGTTGGTTTGCCTATGTTTGCCTGAGACGTTTCGAGACGATCAATTGTCCCAAGATTTGTTACCACTGAGAGCAATCGTCCTCCACAAACTAGTATGTGCGGAGTTCAACTAACTCCATTCAATGATCTACCATTTGGGTCCCTTTCCGGAGGTGCAACTGTGATCAGATATTGGTGACCCATGTGACCCAGAACCTTCAACACATGCTGGTTACAAAGTGTGTGTGTGTGTGCTATTCGTGGATCCAGTATGCAAGTTATGGGCGACTACAGGCAGACTTTGAGTCCATCAATTCTCATGGTCCCCCTGGGTTGCTGGAACGACAAGGTGTCCATTCCACCAGCACTGACAATCCATCCCCTCGAGCAAGGTGTGTCCAACAACAACGGCGCTCGCACACAAGAGATGCCATTCAAGATCAAGCATCGGCAGCAAACTCTCATGTCCAGTCCGATCACGAATGCTTTTTCGCAGGGCTTGAGTTTTCAGGGCGGAAGCGGCGTGGGGAGAACGCCCATGATGCTGGGTCCGTGGGGTAGCCAAAAGAGCTGATGCTCACCATCCGCCTCTTGCGGCGGCGGTGGGGGTGGCAGCTGATGCACCTGGTGTCTGGTCTTCGGGGCCGAAATGACGCTCCCCTCAGCCGCCCGCAAACAACGAGATCTTCAGCTGCTTCAAGGATCTCCCGCCGCCGCGCGCAAATTCTCTGTCAAACCGTGACAGCTGATAGCTAACAATGGATGTGAGAGTACTTAATTCAAGCTCCGCACACCGTGCTGTTCTGTTGTATAAGGCTGTTCCGGCAGGATCGATGCGACTTCCGTGCGCTGACCATCAAGAATTTTCCGCGGGGAGCGCTTTCGTTTGACTGTTTTGTTTCCTGTTGTGCTCAAAAACGTTCCGTCTGCCGTGCCGGTTTCTTGCACATACAAGTCGGCAGCGATAGTTCACAAGTGCATGCACCATGTGCATGCAACATTTCTTGTATTGGGTGTTGGTATACAACCAGAGATTTTGAGTGGATCGGCTTCCATCTGTCGAGTTTGACAGCAAGACCACGTCGCGTGAACTGCAAGCGGGAAGAAAGCACAAGCATTATCGCCACGTCATGCTAAGATGTTTGCATTCGCAAGGATTGTTCTAGCTGCATCCAGTGGGTCAAGCGGCGCCCGAGAGAGCACTTTCGAGAGCCGAGAGCCTCTTCGCTGGAGTGAGCACTTGGCAGGCTGCACAATTCGAGAAGGGCAGCAGGGCTCATCGCAGCTGATTGCTGGAACAGACAATGGCTATCTCCATTTTTGGGACAGATGCTGTAGAAAGTCAGCTAATCATTTCGTCTGCAGAGCAAGCGCAAGCCAGATGACCTGTAGGATTGGAGAAGCGGCCACAAGTTCCAAAGCTTGGAGGTGCAAACACACGCATGTTTGCGTTTCAAGCATTTGGAGAAGCAAGACGCCAGGCCATACCTCAACCCGGCAGCATGAGTTGGATACTTGGTGACGTCATCCGGTTGGTAGAGCAGACTGTTTGAGCGTCCGCTCTTCCGTTGTCATGACTGCTGTTTTCACATGTGATTTTCGCGATGTGGGTTGACCGGCCATTTTGAGCTCGAACTGCAGGTGCGGAAAATGCTATTTTCGACATGGCGTTAGGAGCTTGAGAGCAGCGGCAGCGGTGATCTCTTTGGGTTCGTTGGTGACTGGTGTGTAAAGGCTGGACCAGAGTGGCAGTCGCTTGCTGACGGCGGAATGCGACAAGACCGTCAAGATTTACAGAGAGGAGAATGCGAATGTGCCACGCCATTGTGCTAGTTGCATTGTGATTTGGACATGTTTGGACTCATTTTCAGCACGCTCCACGAGCCTCATACCTTTTGGCAAGGACCCGAATGCGACTCCAGAAACGCATCCGCTCAATTGGAAGGCAGGAATACCATGATTGTGACAGCTAGTTCTTGCGAATTTGCGTGTTTCAGGCAGCAGGACTCTGTGTTTGGGGCTGCAGCTTCAATCTGGGAACAAGCTTCAAGCTTCAGCATGCAGCACCTCCTTTCCAAACTTGAGTGTGATTTGTCATCGACTTGTGTACATGTACACCCGATGCTTGTTAGGTTCTTGCCAACTTTGTTTCACCTGCAGCTTGACTGCTCAAGACCGGCTTTGCCAGGTCCAGCAAAAGGCCCGCTTGCACTTAGGGTAGTGCTAGTGCTTCCTTCTTGCGGAGTAGTTAAACCAATGGAACCAAACTCTGATCCGATCTCAGCCCCGCATTGTCTTGGCCACTGCTTGCTTGCTGGGTGCATGATTAGAAGCACCACTGCTTTGTGACAGAGAGTGAAGTGGATTCCTCTGCTTTTCACATTGAGGTTAGAGTTAGCCCCTCAGAAGGGTGAAGCCTTTCCAAAGTGGTCTTGCATCCTCGTTCGGGGGTGGCTCTAGCTGCCGGACAGACCTCAAGCAAGCGCTCTCTACAAAGAGCATGTATCGGACCTTGCCATCTGGCGAGACCCCCAACCGTCCGAGACATTTGGACACTTGATTGTAAATTTGTACGAGTGAGTGTGAGAAAGAGAGATGCCATCCATTTTGGCTCAAGTCATCTGCCGCGCTCTCTGTTGGGGGCGTGCTCAGCAACGGCCCTCGGGTCTGGGGAGGGTTATCTCCCTAGGCAAGGAGTGGACGTTTGTTTGAGCGGAGGTGGCTTGAGACCAGCCATCCGCGGCCGTTGTCAGATCAAGGCCCCAGTAAAAAGTTAGCCATACCCTACGAGGGCAAGTTTGCAGAACTATAGCTGCGAGCGTGTGCAGAACTATAGCTGTGAGCGTGTCCTGGTGCCTGCAAGATCTTCACTTGTGCAGCCTTTGACTTCCGTTCAACCCTAGCGTGGGGCCACATCGCCCTTAATCCTAGTTTCTTTTCAACTCACCTTCGTCCATGCATTCATGTACCATTCGGGGGGGGGCGTAATTCACTTCTGTCCACCCGTGGCGAACCAATGTATTTCCCACTCACGCGATGCCGTGGGGGGACAGCATGTTTTTCATCCCAGTCCCGAACTAGGTTGGCAGGGTTTCGGGGGAGCTTTGTTTGATCGTTTCGATGTGGGGGATTGTTTACTCTTTTCTGTAAAACCCTCCTGGCAATTTATCCGTGTATAGCCGAGCTTTCATAGGGCACAGCCCACTCGGAAGACCAAGACGCCCGTGAACCGCAGGTGCACGCGCGCGTGCGGAGAAGGGCACCTGGACCGCCGCCCTGTCGCGGGAGAGAGAGAGAGAGAGAGCTGAAGAAGAATTGAGCACGCGAAGTGACAGCAGTGAACAAAGCCACAGACGGCGGCGAGTAAAGCAACTCTGGTGGGCACAAAACTTCTGCGCAGTGTGTAGCGTGTTAGCATCTCTAGGACCCTAGTTTGCTTTAAGCAGAGTTGACCAGGGGACCAGGCTTAAGGGTTGAGTGGAAGGTCGCAGGAAGAGTGGGGGATCAGGCTTCAGTTCGGGATACAGGCAGGGTCAGGCAGGGTCAGGCAGGACAGGTTGGGATTCAGTGTAGGGAAGCGTCTCGAAAGCTCCGGGGAGGCACGCAACTTATGGGAGCAGGGCATGGCCTGCCTAGCGTGAAGCCGTCCTTGTGCCTTGCCTCCACGGAGGCTTTCCAAACCAAACGAGGCACACAGACCTCCACACCGTCACAACAGTACATCTGGGAGGTAACTCCTCCTAACTCTAACCCCTAGCAAACCAAAGCAAAGCAGAGAGAGAGAGAGAGAGAGCGAGAGAGATGCCAGTTTTCAGGGTCAAGGGGGCTCCGAACGGACCATGGGGGCGAAAACCGTCCTCCAAGCCCCAAAGCAACTTGGGCGCCAAGGCGCGGGTTAGCGACGCTAGCCCGAACCCAACGGAAGGAAGGAGGGCAGACGGAAGCAGTTGGACCGCTGCTTCTGCCACGCCCTGTCGAGAGAGAGAGAGAGAGCGAGAGATAGTGTCATGGGTTGTGTGGAAGAGGGGCAAACGGCCGGGGCAAACCCCAAAGCCTTTGTTTTCTGCAAACGACGGGAAGCGGCCAGGTATTTGCATCAAACCGAAGAGTGTGGTAAAAGGTGCTGCAGCTCCGTGGATTTTTATGTCGGCCCCGCTGAGCTTCGTCAACGCCCATGGACGAGACTTGAGCCGGATCTCGAAAACCCCGGATGTAGAATGATCAGAACATATCAGAATGATGGTAGATGGAGGTCCTTAGCGCAAATATGAAGCAGACCGCTTGCAATACCGTCATGTTGCAGTCGTGTTGCAGGCGCCCAAGCTTAATGCACACCATCGCTACTGAGTCCGATTCGGAAGCACAGTCTCACTGCGGCTTGCCACCCAGGCCCAAAGTTGCCTAACGCTCTGTTGCGAGCTGTTGCTGGTGGAAGGCAGAATTGTGCCTCGGTAGCTTTGATGCCTAGCCGGAGCGTCTGGAATTGGGCAAAACGCAGTACTCTGTGTTCCGCGTGTCTTTCTGGCAAACATCTTGTAGCGTTTGACTCGTATCGACCGGTGTCAAGCCGCTTCAGGCTTATGTAAGACGATGTTGAATAGAAGCCACAAAATAAAGTATCATGGCAGGACAGTCACAGACCAGGACAGCATAAACAATGCCATCACAGCTCCTCATCCAGTCTCAGACGACCGTCGCCAGCCGCCTTCCAGCTGGCTTGATGATGTTGGTCCTCCCGCATGGAGACTGGCAGCTCCATGACAGCAAAGGTAAGCGGGAGACCATCCGAACACCTTGGACAGAAGCTGAGGTTTAGATATCCATCCTCCAAAGCCAGATGACGGAGAGGTGGCTTCCTCTTGAGACCGGCGCTTTCTGCTTGCCGCTGATTTGGCAACTCCTGAGGAGTCTGCGAGCGCCGCTGGACAAGGCTGCAGCTTTGTAGTGGTTTGGTCACCATGGATTCTGGGCACCGCGAGAAGGACCAGAAGCTGCTGCTTCCGACCAGGAGCCCATATGCCATCACTTGCAGTGCGTTGCTGTGGAGGGATAGGTGTTTTGAATCAGGCTCGCCACCTGAGAGTTAGAGTTGGCGAGCTGTTTCTCGTTTCTACTTGTTTTGGGGTGTAAGGGTCGAAAAGCAGATGGGCTTCATAGCCCTTCCAAGATCAAGGATTGTAGAGAGAGGCGAAAGGCTCTCTGCAATGCATCCTGTGCCTGTGGGCAAACAAAGTCTTCAGCAGACTAAGGAATCTACAGATGCGCCTTCAGCTGTTCAGTCTTGAGGCAAAACCGATCTCACGTTAGTGCCTGCCCTACAGACTTACTGTGCTTGACCCCCAATCCAAACACCAACTGAATAGCGTGCGTGCTTGCATTAGGCTCTGCAGATTTGAGAGGGCAGAGTTCGAAACTTGCAAACAAAGAGTCTCTGGGGTCAGCTTCAGTTTGCAAGCTCGGGAGGTACGGAGCAAAGGGATGCGAGTCAACGCTTCTAAACGTACAAAACTGGGTTCTCAACCAAACAGACCGGTTGGCGAATAGAAGGCAGGCTTTTGAAAAACTTGTTGCGAGGACAAGGTGTGTCGCTTCTTTGCCTCTACGCCGAAAAACTTCCGGGCAAACCGGCAGTGTGCAAATTGACATACATAAGCTAGTTGCCTCACACGTAAACGATTCCAAAGACATGATTCCGAACACCATGCTGGCCGCTGTTGTGAGGAATGTCCCCCGGGCCACAAACGCCACTCGACGGTGTCCAAACCATGATTCACACGAAAGGCTGTCATGTCTCACAAGGCAGCTGAGCATGGACAGAATCATAAAGACACGTACTCTTTTGACATTTGTAGTTTGAGCGAAAGCCGCGCAGATTTGGAGCCTGAGCTCCAAAGTCGAGACATTCGAGACCGAAGGCACTCACGACGTGAAGCTCTGCAGCCCCGCACGTCATCCTAACATTGATCACTTGATAATCCCCAAACCGGAAGCACTAGCCCTGAAATTCTAAAGCCCCGCGCCACAAAGCAACTGTCCAGCATCGAGTAGCATTGCTTGAGGACGTCATTGACGATGTGACCCAGGCATGGGGGTGCTTGCAGTGTTTGCTTCGAGACGGCGGTGGTCACTCAAATGAACTGTCAGACCTTGCAAAAGGTTGACAATGAATCCTCAGACGTGCCCTTGAGGCTGAGCGGCTGTCCATTCGGTTGTATTATAGTTAAAAATCTGAGACCGTGGACGGGCGCGGGCTGAGTGCTGCGAGTTGGTTGGGCAGCTTTATGATTGCAAATGGGGCCGTCTGTCGTGGAGCGGTTGTCCGTGAAGATTTCAGGCATTGGTTGAGGTACACAAAAGGCGAGATGTTCCGCACCTGTAGAGTTTGGAAGCCACACGGATCTTCGATCTTCTTGTTGTTGTCTTCCTCTCAAACTCTTCTCAGTAAGAGGATTTCTTTCTAAGCAATCCTTCGTCGCTCGCTATGCAGTGCACCAATCGCTGTTGAGCTGGGATGTTGAGCTGAAGGGTTTGTCGTCAGAAAGCGAGGGCGTCTCTGGTTGCATGTTGCAATATGCTAGACCGTATCTCCAGGCCAGCTGGTGTGAACCTTCGCCTACTGCCATCACTGGCACCTCCAGGTGATGGGTCGGTGTCTTAGATTTCACTTGTACATGTGCTTGCAGGTTGAGCACGGTCGCTCAGGTGCCACCGCATTTGGCGGCGTTCGCACAAAAAATGCCGTGATCAAACGGATGAGGTGAAGGAGTGGCACGCGCCTAAACCACTATTCGATGCTCGTATGTAGGAGTGGCAGGCTTGATGGTTGAAGCTGAGGTACTGCCACAAGCGCCACGTTCTGGTGACCCGGCTTGTCTCGTAGTGCTGCATATCCAGTAGAAGATAGTAGAAGCCATGCATCTCTCGCTGTGAGGTTTTCACCTACAGTGGGAAACCTGTGTACTCGCGCTATGGCGAAGAGGTGCATCGTAGTGCAGAGTCACCAGGTCAGGTCAGCTTGGAGAAACTGCAAAGGATGGTCTCAGTGGCACCACCGGTGCGCTGTCAGCCATTGTGCCTGGGGCCCTTTGGCTTGGCAAAGCATGATCGCGTGTCCTAGTCTTGTAAGGTCCAAGATGGCCAAGTTCTTCTTTTGCGACAGTACCACAACGGATTGTTTGAGGTGCCCTGTGCCCTCATAACGCCCCTCGAGGGCTTGATTGCGAGGGGACGTTTCGAGGATGGCAGCTGCAGGTACATGACTGCGGGCGAGCACGTCTTTACCTTTCTGGAGAGGGGACCCCTTTGGTGCGCTCTCTCAACTTCGCATCCTCCCATATACCCTGACCTGACAGATTGCAGGCTGGTCTGCATATCATGCAGTGGCGATCTGTATGGTGACATGGTGTGCTTGCTGGAGTCGGATCCCCAATTCCTGAAAAGACTACAGTGCCAGTGCTGTAAGTCCTGGCCTGGCCTAGACTCCTAGACTTCCTGTGCCGGTCACAGTTGCGAAGATGAGCAGCTTCACTTCATGAACTGAGGCGCGTCCACATGCAAATCATTACCATCCTCACAGCTGGAATCGATGCTTGGACCGGGAAGGAAGAGCTATGCCTTGGTGTCGTAGACCTGTTTTTTCATGTCGCGAACTGCACTCGAGCTTCCGGGAGGGCGATGTTTTCTGGTGCCGGAGATGCGACTTACATGAATCATTGTGCGATGTTGCTGAGGCCGATGGTTCTTCAAAGTCTTAAGCCTGGCATTTCTAGGCCCTAGAGCACGGCAGGGAGGAAGGAGTTCTGCACGAGCACTGTCGTGTGGTCGTTTACTACCAAAGAAGCATTTGAGTCATGAGAGCTTGGGGTCTGACTTCAACTACGTGTTGCTTTGGGTGTCATTGGCAGCAGACGAGGAAAGAACCCTAGTCAGCCGCCCCAACTACGACATGAGAGGGCTGCTTGGAGGCCACTTGCATCGATTTCGTGAGTTGTGTTTTCCCAGTTTTTGCGTATCCGTATCGTTTCAGGCACGGAGCAGGTCGTCAACAGCATGATTCGATGGTGTGTGCAGGAGCTTGCAACTTCGATAATTGGTGCGACGTGAAACAATTGGTGCCACTTGGAGGACATGTTCTTGCAGTGCGAGGGTTTTGAAGCACTTCCTCTGGCCCCGAGTGTGCGAAATGCAGCAACGGAGGCTTGTGTGTTTCAACTATGGGGAATGCCTGCATGTGCGCATGTTTGCATCCGGTCAAAACAGAGTGCAGGCATTGAAGTCAGCGAGACTTCCAAATGTTCTTTTTGCTTTTCTGATGGTCCGCATCTCAGAAGAATCTCGTACTCTTGTCCCTTGTACATGAGAGCGGCAAGAGGCCGGGCATCGGGTCCTCAGTGCCGTCTCGAACAGGTGCAAACGATTCGGTTGGGTTTTCTTGCAATCATACGAGTGCCAGGCAGTACCGCCTAAACGCTCTGGACCTGGGCAGGGATCTTGCTGGGCACATGCCCAGTTTGAGCACACCTGCCCCGCCCCCGACGCTGTTCGCTGCAGGCATGGTGATCAATATCATCATGTCGTCTGCTTCACTGCGGACGGGAGAGTCGTGGACACCTGTGTGCATGAGCCAGTACAATGATAAGGCAGTCAGAGCGTTTCGTGATCTCCGCACTTTCCAGTCGCTGTACGTAGTCGTAGTCTCGTTGCTACATGCTTTGGTTGAAATCCTGGCAAGAGTTGTTCCTGCTGACAGGGGTTTGCCTATGCATACATCTCTTTCCTGGAAGGCAGGCGAGAATCGCTCCCTCGGTGTGTGTGCGTGTGGGTGATGTTTGCACAGCTGTTGTTGATATCTGGAGGTTCGGATGTGGGGGTGGTCTTCCTATCCACAGCTTCAGACGGAGAGCAGTTTTACGCAATTTCACAACAAGCTGCCATGGCGAAGCCGGCCGAATTGAAGCCGGAGACTGTCTCATTTTTCTATTGCTCCGGGTATTGGTTGAAGTGCTGCAGTCTTACCAGGTGAAGGATGCGTTGAAGCAGTGGGGCACCTGCAAGCCTTCGGAAGCTTTCGTCGGCGGGTTTTCGATTTTAGATCTGCAGGCCCGGCTGTGCTGAGGGCATCGAGGAAGCAATCTCAAAAAGTTTTCATCTCAGTCCCTGCGGCCCTGCGACCTTCCATGTTTGACAGTCTGTAAGCGGTGCCCAGGTCCGATTGACCTGGCATCAGTTTCTCGGGGGACGCTCAACGCCCGTGACTTTCAGTCCAAGCAAAGTAGTGGTACCTATTGCGAATAGGCAGGTAGTAGATGGCATGAATGTCCTCACAAGTGCACAGTGGCACTAATCATAAAGACACTGATACTTTGCCGATGATTCGATTCAGGCTTACGCACTGCACCTACGCACAAGTACAGAGGATATGCCTCATACCACCTCCAGCGGATTCGTGTCACAACGATATCGTGACTGCTCATTCTTCACCAACACCTAGGCTCCCGCAGAATCCAGCCCAGGCTGGTTTGTGTGCGATTTGCAACCAAGCGGATTTTCCGATGTTGATGATCACAACATATGGCAATCGCGCGAAGTTTTGCTGTCCCATGCGACATGAATAGCGCTCAATTGCAGCGGTTGGCGAAAGGTACGCGTGCTTCAATACCAAGAAGATCACTCCTGGCCGGCACCAAAGTCTCCGCAGGAGTGTCAAAAATGCCTCGGATGCCAGTAGACTCTTGTGGACACTGCACCAAGGCCCCTGGAAACCCGCAGTGGCAGTCCACCCGTCAAGATGACTTGATTCTTCTCACTTGCAAGTCTCACGTGCCAGGCTGCTGGAGGGCGTCATACATGCCGCGTGACCTTCGTGCTTCTATAGAACTTGCCTTCGTCGCGCCAAGGGAGCTTTATTGCTCGGCTTTCCGCTTCGTTCATTGGATAGATCAACACTGATGTAGTGCGGAGACAGCAGCAGCTCATCAGCAAGCAGCCGGACCACTCATCCATTACTGTCGTGTTGCTGCATCGAGCGCTCCGGATCGAGCGTGTGACTACCTGTGCAACAATGGGCACACTGGCCTCTATGCGCTTACCTCATCTCATCTCATAACTTCTGCCACTGCCACAACACTATGCCGTTCTGGTCTAGATTTGTTGCCCGATGACTCGCCCGGAGCAAAAGCGACACTTCTGCTGGAACCGATCGACATCTGCATGGCTTCGGGACGTCTGGGTGATTATGTTCTCGGTTTCTGTGTCCATCAGCAATTCTTTTCACGTCAGATGACTGGCTGTCCACGAGGTACTATGTGCCAGCTTTGCAGCAATACTTTTCTTCACAAATCGCCGAGCCAGATGCTTACCGGACGATGAGTTTGCACTAGTGCCGCATCATGCCGGATTGAGATGTACGTTCTGGCCAGGGCGTACCAGTCGAGACGCAGAGTAAAAATGCTTTTCCGAAATTATGGACGTTGTCGTCAACTACTGCGCAATGCCAAAGCGGATGGCTAAGCTACCAAGCTCAAGGCCGGCTTCGTATAGCCCCGTAGAGCCCTGCGAGGTGCCGTGCCAGATATGCGTTGCAACGGACCATGAGTGCTGCGCTCAAGACAGGAGGGCAGGTCCTGCGACACAAATCCTGGGCCACAGCTGCTTGCAAGCTGAGCATAGGTGTTTCTACGTGTCCATGGCAGCGGACTACCAGCTTTTCCTATCCGTTCCGCGAGGGATCTCAACTGGAGTCATTGCTCAGCCTGGCCCTCAGCCGATGTGATGCGAAACTCAGCCTCTTGGACTTCCTGAGGTTCTATCACTGGGTACGAAGCCAGGAGTCTCACATCTTCTTGCAGATTCCGACTTGGTGAGCCGTATGCTGCAATCCTCCATAGACGTGGAAAGTAACAGATGACATCATCACGTGACTGGACAGTGCTCGCTGTGTTTGCTAGTTCTGCTTGGATATGTCTGCAATCCTGACAGCCGTCACATGCCGCCACCAATCCACGGAGGCTTGATTGCTTGATTGTCGCCCAGATAGCTTTGACAAAAGACTGTGTGCTGTACATACAAGAGTTCGCGGTTCTCCGCTTCATAGTGTCTCTTGAAACCAGCTGCCGTCACCGGCCTCGGCGACGCGATACCACTTCGAAACTCTTTACATCCACGAATCCACGAATCCCGAGGCTTCCTACATCACATCGTCAGCAAAGATAGACCTCTTGGTAATCGAAGTGCCGCCATGTATACAGTCTTTCTCACAACAGCTTGTATCAAGGAGATTGCGCATATTTTTGAGCTTCACTACAAACGGTTTGCACAGGCGAAGCTGTTAACCGTGTTCAGCATTCCTGGATTGAAAGGGCCTGTGTGCCAACTTCACGTAATGTAGCAGCCATGACTGGGACTCGGAATCGAGATCTTCGTTAGTTTTGCTTTCTATGGCCTTCTCGGGCTAATCCGACGAAATCTTGGGCTGTCTGCGAGCAGGATGATCTAGTTTGCCGGATGCCTTTCTGGGTCGGATGTATCGCAGCTACGGTAGTCTGTGATTCAAATAGTCAAACATAAGCATCCGGAGAGTTCGGGTCATGATGTTGGAAATTTAAGGTGCCTCGGCTTTTGCACTAGCATTCTCATTAGCTGCAGTGGCTCATTAGCTGAAAAACTGGTGTTGGGACATGGACCGCAACATCGGCTCAAGGCAAAGACGGCAAGGATAAAATGACGCATGTCCATGAGGGCCAATGCCGCCCAAAAATGGCGTTAGGTCCAGCGGCTCACCTGCAAGTGTGTGTTGCAAGTAAGAAGCTTGCTGCCTTGAGAGCTTCTCAAGGTGAACCACAGAAGAGATGGGTGCCTGTATCGGCAACTACCGAAAGCAAGGCGTCTGTACGGCCGATTTATCATGTCCCGGCTTTTGAGTACGAGTGGCTACAGAAGAGCCGTTCTCGCCACTTTCACCTACCGTTTGTCTTGCTTATTGAAAGGCGCCGATTCGGCGCATGAGAGTTTATCTATGTTATCACGATGATGTAAAGAAGGTGTTCTGTCCTGTCAGGGGCCTGCGGCATAAATCTGCACGAACTGGTCGAACAGCTCCGAGTCCTTCTTTTGACTATCTGTACGTAGCTGTTCTGGATTCGAGATGGCTAGGTTAAGATCTAGGATTGCAGCGAGCTTGCGACTTGATCGTTCTTTGTTCGCGCATGCTGACCACCGGACGGCTGGCTAGGGCATCCGAACGCACGAACGTTTTCTCGATTAATCACCCAGTTTTCAAAGCCCATTCTGCCTCACCTGCCTGACTTCGACAAGTATCTGAATTGAAATTCACTTCACTAGCTGGGTCTATGCCGCTTGTATGCCTCGAGTTCCAAGTTCAACTTCGCTGGTAATGTGAAACTTGCTCGGCGCCTATGTGCGAAAGAACTCAACAAGAATCACGCCCAGCTTTCAGTGCGGTTCGGTTGAACCTCTAGCGTCATTCCTGTGTATGTGCTCGCTCGCGCGCTCTCTGCCTCTCCCTCTTTTTTTCTCTCGCTCTGTCTCTCTCTCCCTCCCTGTCTCTCGCTCTCTCCTTGTGTCACGGCTCATGCATGTCCTGAAAGCAGGCCGTAATGGTTGCTAGATGTCTTCGCAGTCACACCATGAAGCCATGGAGCCTCATTCTGCTTGACCTGGGGGTAGCTGTGAACAAGGAAAGCTTTCCAGGAACCCTCGGGAATCGCAGCTCAACCAACAAAATCTTGCCTAAGAGGTCACAGACATTACATGTGGATGCAGATCGGGCAGCCTGTACCAATGGGACCAAACAAGGTGCAGGCTGAACTGGAGGCGCTTTAGTTGTGTAACTCGGTTTGTTTTGCAGAGGTTTCAAGACGAAGGACGTTGGTCCAGTGTGGCCGCTAGCATCAGAGTCCTGTGTCGGACCGACAGGGTCCTCGATGCTCGGCGATATCAAATCTGCCTCTCTCTCGTCCACTCTCTGTCTCGAACGCAGGCTAACGTGACGGTAGGAACACTGGCATGTTCTTTTTTCATAGAAGAGCAGGCTTCCGAGACCGTCTCCGAGCCAAAGGCTGTTGCCAAGCGCAAACAGCCGAAGCGGAGGGCAAAGCCAAAGGAGGAAACCCAGGAAATTGTCGCCGTCCCAGCTGAGGCCTGCAGCTTGCACCTATTACCTATTGGTAGGGTTCTAGGACATATAGGCATCACTGACTTGACACGGTGACACCGTTGCACTGGAGCAGCTTTGGTGCATGCTTCCTAGCAGGTGCCAGCGAGGCGACGCCATGGCAGCAAGGCCAACCTGCCAGCGAAGCAACCTGCCATGCCGACGAAGACAAATTCCGCCAGCAGGGCCTTCAGGAAAGGGGGTCCTTCGTACAAGCATGACACCTGGCAGCTTTACAAGGTCAGACTTCGGCAAGTTGCAACCAACAGCTGGCTCAGCCCCCGATAACATTTAGTGTCTCCTGAACATGCGGCACGTGTTCATATCGAAGTGAGGAAGCGCTTGGACGTGGATCTGGCGAAGCTGGAACGTGCCACCTCTCAGAGTGCATGCTTTGCCGAAGACTTTTGAAAGAGTCCGACATGAGGCATAAGATGACATCGGCGAATCCTGCAGAGCGTCAACAGTCGGAGGAATCCGTTCAAGGAGCTGCTGGTGAGGAGTCTACTTCTGAAGGGATGGCAGGCCACACTGACATGTGCTTGCCATCGTCCAAGTGCGGGTGTGTCTGTGTGTTTTTTATCACCGCAGCCCGGCTATTCGTACTACTTTGGCAGGATCTGACATTGAACCAGCAGTTATCAAGACTCTATCTCAAAATGGGCCTGCCAGTCATCCCAAGGCTAGGGTCGCGATCTGTACCTCCGGGTTCATCCGCTTCCTGTGATCAGGCAGGCATCTCTGCGGGCACAGCTCCGGACGTCACAAGCCCGATCTGCTTTTTGCATCTGCAATCCGGTCGCACTGGATGCTCAGGTCGGAGGTGTTTGCGTTGGACTTTTTGAAAGCTTCTATGCTGAGCGCATCGATGTCCAGGCTGTGGCTGAACTGAAGTTGAAGTAGGGCCGTGTAGAAGCAGCACTGTGGACAGGACCTTGTTGCCCTGATGCGACGCTTCTCGCACGAGAACGACAGCAATCTGTCGGAGCCTGAAGACGGCTTCGTTGCAAACAGTTGAACCACCGTCGCCTTTCAATGCTTCGCGTTTTGCCATGGTCCGTGACTCGAGGCGGCGCATCCATCAAAAGGCGGTGGCGCTGCTCCTGGAGGATTTTCAGTCTTTGCCACACTGGCCCGAAAAAGAGCCATTCTCCCGGACAGACGCGACCAAATGCGCTACTTCCACCTCTTGGCATGTGAGGCTCCTGCGGACCGGTGAGCTCTTGGGACAACTCATCCGCTGGACTCCTGGCATTTCATCTAACGATGCATCGGGAAGCGTTGGACCTGGCGAACTGTCAGGTTGGAACTTGATTCCGGATCGCGGCCCTTTGCAAAGAGCACTGCTGCGGCCTCAGAGTCCGGGACTTTCCATCGGATCCCGTGTTCCACTCAGATTTCTCGAGGTGTTGCATGCTGCACGCTCTCAGAGAGCCTGCCAATAGCTTGCTCCACAGGCTCCTTGCGCAAACATATCCTGTGTCTGCCTTCTTTCTGAAGTCTCACGCACGTACCAGGTTCGGGCACCGAATGCTGGAGCAGTTTAGGCACAATCCTCAGAGGCTTCCTGTGAATCCTCGCGTCAAAGATAGCCGTCAATCTGCTCCTAAGCCTGTTGGTGAAAATGTGCATCCAGTCTGACTTTGCATTTGCAACCCTTCGTCGGACGCCTCTGCGGGGGGTGGGTGGATCTATTGCTTCGCCGGTGCACGACGATACTCGTGTCTCGCGGACGCTGCCGCACGGATCTTCGTAGCAGAACTCCGCACCAAATGTGCGCCGAACGGCCAGGCATGATGCTCACGCCGCCCGCTTCCTTCCCTCTTTTGGCTTCCCGGTCGTCGACCACCAGAACCACAGTTGTTCATACCAAGGAGCGGAGCAGCGAAATGAATCAACAGAGGAGCATTGATTACGTGAAAACGAGTCAACTCACTACTTGCGCATTTTTTGAACAAGGTCTCCAGGAATACACTCGCAGGTCAGTCTGTTGCTAGCAGATGTGGATCCAAGTGGTCCTGGTGGATCCGGCGGAAATGTGTTCACTGTCTCTGCTTTATGTCGGTAGCCGCTCCTGCCTCTTTCATCAGCTCGATGCAAGTGCCTCGCACTCCGAGCCAATGTTGCCAGCAACCACTGCTTGTACAAAGTAACTATCGGCTTTGTAGCTGTCATTCTTGAAGCTCATTCGAGAGCCTGCTTTTCTGCCAGCATGAGGTCCAGACTTGGCGACACTGAAGTGGGTCTGACGTGTCGGTCTCAGTCCACGTGGGTCTCAGTCCACGTGGGTGCCTCCCTTGTTGACTGTTGAGATCAGAATTTAATGTCAAGTTCAAGGCTGTCCCGGCACATTGTCCAACCCAGCCTTCGCCTAGAGGAAAGTTCAGCGTGCATTGGATCGGGTGAGTCATCAGTTTTTTTGACATTTCCATATCAGGAGCCGGACCGCAAGGAGGCAAGCTGTTGCAGTGTTGGAAGCTTTCTTGTGCTTTCAATTTTGCAGTCAGGTCAGACGTTCAGTGCAGGAAGTGTGTCTTCGCTGCAAGGAGTCTGTGCATAGTGGGTTAATGCTGTTCTTAAGAGATCCTGAGGCATGCGAGCCCAAAAATCGGAAGCGCTCCGTGGCCGCTCGACCTTGAGCAGAAGCTGTGTAATTTTGAGGCTGCATGATCGTTAAAGGGAAGTTCTTGTGAAACTATCGGCGCTATGTATCCCAGAGGTCAGAAGTCTGCGCTTCTCGCATACTGTCGATGCCTAGATTGGCATGATTGGCTGAACTCCGCACAAACCCTCCATGAGGGTGACACCCAAACGAGCACATGCCGACACACTTCCACAGAATCATACCACCGCTTTCCAAACGAATCTGCGGGACAGCCACAGATTGGCAGTGACTCCTGGGAGTCTCAGTCTCCTGAGTCTCCTCACCTTGCCACTCGACGCTTATGCAGTCGGCAGTTGCAAAAGGTGTGTGCCGAATCGCAACCTCGAGCAGCAGTTCCGCATGCCAGTTGCTCCTGTGCAGGCCAGTTGTAAAATCTTTTGGTTGCAAGAGCCTTCATCTGTATTATTCTGCGCTGGCCGTTGACTTCAACTTGATAGGTGTCTCAAACCCTGCTTGGCAGCGTGCCGAGCGCGACACCACTTCGATTGCAAGGCAGTGCTCGACAGCAATGCAGGGTCCCAAGCAGTTGGTTTCTGCAAAAACAGCGCCTAGCTAGAAAGCGTTCAGGGAGGGTCGGCACTCTGGAGGCGTTCTGTTGTGAGGGGTGAGCGGATAGCGCCCTGCCAGAGCATTGAAGCAAAAGCCTTTTTTAGTTGCTGCTCGGTTTGCAGGCATCCAAGCCGGTGTGGCGTGGACGCCTGCGCCCAAGCCGTTGTTTTTTCGAAGGTTTGAAGCTGCTGTTAGAGTCACTGCAGGTTCGGCGGCGCTAAGGCACGTTCACATGAGTTCCTGGAAGCACATGGGTCTCAGTGCGCATGTCGAGGCACCACCACGCGCCAAGCAAGGCCTGGATGAATGTTTTTGGCAGTCGCAAGTGACAGTAGTATTTTCATCTCGTCTCTGCTGATTCAAATCTCAGGATTGAGCATGCAGCATGATTGCTTGGCAGCCGCCGTCTGGAAATCAATATGCATCGTTCGGCAGATTGTGCATGTAAGGAGGGTCGTGTCGAGTCTTTCATGTATTTCGTGCACTTCCACCCTAGAAGTGACGAAGGCATTCAAACGGGCCGAAAGATCCTCCCAGGTCAACTCTTGTTCGAACTTGTTCTCACAGCTTGCAATTTGGGCGGAGCTTCCGAGTCCGCTCGAGATGTATGTCATATGCTTGTTTGAAGGTCGTTTTGCAATTTCGACGTGCGTCCGGCGACAGACTGCCTAATAGGGAAGTATCGTGTTTCCAGCATGATGATGAATCTTGTGTGGTGTGCATAGGCACGGCGGCATCGACGGAGGACCCCTCGATCTCAGCAATCTTTTTCTCTGCATTCTTTCAGCCCTTTCCCCTGCGGAGGAGAAGCGAGACCGTGAAGCGAGAGGTATCGGGTTGTGTAACGACAGAGCACCGGTGGTTTTTTGCTGAGCAGGAAAGCAGAGCAAGCGCAGTTCTGCTTGCTTCTCAGCCTTGACGTTCTCTACGGAGCTTGCCATCGAAGAAAGACTCAGGCAAAAAAGAAAAATGCTGCAAACCAGGAGCAGCGTGCATGGCTCATCAACCATCGTGGCTTGTTCCCGTGTGTGGGTCCCAACCGCACTGCTTTTTCAGGTTCTTCCCGTCAAGGCAAAAGTTGGCCAGCCTTCATTGAAGTCCTGAGCTCAGATCAAAGCATGTCGTCTTAAATGGTCCGTTGCCGCGTGGAAGGTAGAGCTGGACACGCTGAAGTTCTGCCTTACGGACGACGACGTGCAGGCGAAGCCATGTTATGCCGCTATGCCATGCGTAGCCGAGGCTTTGGCCAGAGATCTGCCTGTGACTGTGATGCGGGCTTTGCAGGTTGCAAGTCGTGAACAGCCTGTGCAGATCTGAGAGTAATCTGTGACCTGAGTGCGATATTTCAGCCACTGTGTCCCACTCCCTTATGAAATTTAGGTTCAGTTGGATGCAGCGGCTTCGTCCAACGAGACGAGCAAGTCAGACACGAGGCCAGAGTGCAGAGCTACACGTTGAGCACAACGTGATAGTCTCCTGCAGACTGCAATCGGGCAGCTGCGGCGAGCAAGTGCCTGAAAGTGCGTAGACTGCAGATCGTGTCATTATGGTGTAGTAGAGAAGCTTTCGTTTCACCCGCAATCCGCCATTTTAGAAGCTTTTAGTCGAGCGCGGACCTTGTACTGCGCCAAACCGAGACGACCGCCTCCTTGCGGGGAATATGTGTTCATGCAAAAGCCCGGACGCTTGCACGCTTGCCTTGAGCGTGGCTTGATTGATGAATCCATTGCGTAAGCCAGCAAAGCACCGAGAGGAAATTCAAAAACCTCAACTTTGGCTCACCGCCTACAGCCCGCAGAGCTTGCCGTGAGCAGTGTGCCTCTGGCATGTTTGAGAGTATGGTGACCTGTCACAACGGAAACGGGTTGTCACATCACAACACGTTTGCGAGGTGCTGTATGCGCCATGCCTTAGGGCTTGGGGCCTGCAGAAAAGCTCCATTCCCAGTCCGATACGATTGCCATTGCTCTCTTTGGACAAAGAAGCATGCCCAGACTGCGTCTTTTTTTGCGGGAATGTCTAGGACCAGCATGAAATGAATTCTATAGTGCAGGCTCGATTTGACTAGACAGTTGCAGGGCTACAGCATTTTGCAGCTCAGGTAGGTTCATTTGCGGCCGCTGCCACTGCAGAATTCCTGGTCAGCCTGGCTGGTGTTCTCGGGCTTTTCGGAGGTATGACATGTGTGACTCGAGGGAGGAGGTCGCCCTTCGACACAAGCGGCGAACAGCTGTTGCATTGCGTGGCCGAATTACATGGAACGTGGCTGCGCAGAAAGGGAGTGTGTGTTCAGCAAACTGTACTTGACGGGCAGGTGCTCAGTTCTTACTCCTGCATTCCCTTCTTCTACAGAAGAATCTTAGAAGCCCAGTCAAAATCCGTACCAGGGACCTCTTGCTTGAGGATTTGGGCCTTATGTCCAGCAGAGAGGAGTAGAGACACAGCGCCTCAAGAAAGACAGAGATCCAGGCTGGAGAGCAAAGCTGGCCTAAAGAGCGCTGGCCACTGCTTGATTTCCTTCATTTCAGGGATGTTTGACACTAAGTGCCCGGCTCAACCTTAACATGTTCGTGATAGCGACACTGACAGTGCATCTGCACCAAGCCATTTCCCAGCTGGGCCATCGGCGATTCACCAAAATGCGAGCTGCTCCTGAAAGTGGTGCAGCTCAGCTGACGCGGCCTCGGTTGTTCCTGCAAAGCTCACGCAAGGGCCGCATGGGAATGAACAGTGACGAAGGCCGCGCTTATACCACGATGTCAATGTCCTGGCCTCAGCTTCATCTTGAGACTCCGCCCGTGGCCCGGCTTGGCAGGTCAATCGACCACGTGATTACTGGGACTATGAGAACCTCTCAGTGAACTGGGGGTGCCGGAGCTGCAGCCAGGTGTTCTGAAGTTTCAGCTTGAAGGCATTCTGCCTTGAAGCTTGCAATTACCTCCGCAGTTTGACTTCGAAGCAAGCTGCAGTTCATGTGGCAGAGTGACGATTAGTAGAGGAGTCATGCTCCAGTGATGAAGCAGCAGCAGGAAGAGTGACATCTGCGCAGATCTTGTTACACGGTCGGCAAACTGCTCTGCAAGCTGCTGCAAGCTCTGAACATTCGGACTGCGTCTCCGACGAGCCGCGATCATCTTCCTACCCGTGTTGAGCACACATCTTCGCAGATCGCAGAGCTCAAGCAGCGAAGCTCAGGTGTCAGGATGATTACGAAGTCCTCCGCAAAGTTGGCAGGGGCAAGTACAGCGAGGCCTCTCAGCAGCAGTCATATACGGGCTGAGATTTTGGGCTTGGATATGGCTCAAAGTGTGAAATCTGCCATGGCAGGCCGTGTTGCAGGTTGACTGTGACGGACATGCTTCGTTGCAGGTTTTTGAAGGCATCCACATGGCGACGCAAGAAAAATGCGTCATCAAGCCTGGAGCTCAGTCTGCAGATGTCCAAGCAAGGCTTGCCATTGCACTGTGTCCAGGATTCTGAAGCCGGTCAAGAAGAAGAAGATCAAGCGCGAAATAAGGTCGTAATGTTCTTGTGAGTCCTGCCTCATAGTGCTTTTCCTTGACGCGTTCAGATGCAGGATCTTACAGAACCTTTACGGTGGTCCGAACATCGTGCGGCTTCTAGATGTTGTCAGAGACCCTCAGTCGAAAACGCCCAGCTTAGCGTCATACTCAGATCCATGCGGGTATTCTGCCTTCCTGCGACCATATGTGCGCACACGGATGTTTGTGCCGTGCCAACACGCTGCGCTGCCGAGATATTCGAGTACATCAACAATACCGATTTCAAGCAACTCTACCCCACCCTCACCGACCACGACATTCGATACTACATCTTCGAGATTCTTCGGGCGCGGCAGCTGTCACCAGCTGTCACCAGTCTCCAGCTGCCAATTGTTATGCTGAAAGGCTCTCGACTACTGCCATTCCCAGGGAATCATGCACAGGGACGTCAAACCTCACAATGCCGCCAGACTAGGTTCATTGCGTGATTCTCTAACTGCCTTGAAATTGTTTTCTGCTCAAGCGCCGTGCCCAGGTCATGATTGATCACGAGAACAGGCGCTCATCATGACCATTATTGCCACTGTCATCGTTGTGCTCCTGCAACGTGTTGCAGGAAACTACGGCTGATCGACTGGGGACTGGCCGAGTTCTACCATCCCAATCGTGAGTACAACGTCCGCGCTCGCCGCCGAGAGTCCAGCTGCGTAGATTTGCAGGCTCTACTCAAAGGATGCTTGCTCGTGCTAACGCCGCCGCAGATGCGGATGCGCTGTCAGTCTTTTTGACCGAGGTTGCCTCCCGATACTACAAGGGTCCCGAACTGCTGGTGCGGGCCTGTGCAGAGGAACGGATACCCTCGATGAAACCAAGTAGCGCAGGTCGATCTACAGCTCTATGATTACTCTCTGGACATCTGGAGTCTGGGCTGTATGCTGGCTGGCATGGTGCACCCCTCTGGTCTCCAGCTTCGCCCGCGCAGTCTAGTTTTGCGGCTCGTTTTGTCTTGTTTGCAGGTATTCCGAAAGGAGCCTTTCTTCCATGGCCAGGATAATTACGACCAGCTGGTGAAAATTGCCCGTGTTCTGGGTTCTGTCCCCAGGAGCTCCTTGCACAGATTACAGGCACTTCCATCTCGGCTGAGGCACAGATGGCTTGTTTGCTTACCTGGACAAGTACAACCAAGAGTTGGATCCACATTTTGATCACATCCTTGGAAGGCCGATGCTTTGTACAGTCACTGCAGGTTCATCATTGAAGCCTGCAGCCTGCTTGCTAGGCACTCCAGAAAAGCTTGGTCGAAGTTTGTGACATCCGAGAATCAGCATCTGGTGAGGCATCACTCTGGCTCATTTCGCTTGATGTGGATCTGTGCTCCAAGTGAAGTCCAGCGTCCCTGCCAGTCTGGACGTGCTGGATCTCATAGACAGGATGTTGGTGTACGACCATGTCATGACCTTGCTTCGCAGAGGTCCAGCATGGCTTTCCAGGCAGTGCATGCAGCCTGAGGCTCAACGCATTTTGCCCAAAGAAGCGATGCTACATCCCTACTTCGCGCAGATCAGGGTGACTGTGCAGCATTGCAAGAGGGTCAGATGTCCTTCTGCATGGCTTCATGGCCAAGCTCCAAAACAAAAGCCTGCAGGAGTCAAGCCCGAAGGCTGCAGCAGCTGCATCTGAGATGCCCAAGGCCTAGGTCAATCAGGCCTTCGTCCTTGTCAGTAGCTTTGAGGAGGCTTTCAGCCAGTCAAATGCAGTTGACTGAACTTCGGCTAAAGTCTTCAACTGGAAAGCCACGGCAGAGTTGCTTGCGCTGTCTGAGAACTGTGACTTTAGTGCCCGACGTTGAGGATGCGACTTTGGATTCATGGCTCTGGCTTATCGGCTTTCCTTGCGACAGCTTCCAGGGCCTAGGGCAGACAGCACCGGAGCAGTGACAAGTTGATTGTCTTGCAGTTCTGCGAACCTCGCTGATCCAAAGCTGTGACGAGACCTCTGGCAACTGCAGGGTAGCTTTAGCTGCAGCAGCACAGACAGCGCCCAGCAGACATATTGTTTCTCTTCACAGCCTTCAGCACCAAAAAGATCGTAGAATCGACGCCTACGCCTAGCTATTTGCTCCTGAAGCACCGGCCGGCAGCAGAGCGAGAGCTCGGAACGAGGCTCGGCTAACAAGACAGCGTCGTCAGAGTCACAGTCAGATTCTCCGAGCGTGTTCGCGTCGTTTTTTAGACCCTGTTGGAGCGTTCGGAGCCGTGACAGGAGCCTTGCCATGAAGGCTTTGTGCAAGCCGCTTCGCTGCTTGTCGTTCTTTGGAGGGCGAAAGCCGCCGGATCAGTGCTCCCTCGACTGTTCAGGGTGTGATTGCAGGTTGAGGGCAGTCGGCCCTTGCCCTTGACCTCCTTCCAGGTACACTGCTGTGGAAGGGCAGCATTTGTCGAAAGCCGTTGATATGGATGATGAAGATGAGGAGAGCGAGTTTCGTGGTGGGTAAAAGATTGCATGCTGTCCAGACATGTCAGGATGATTTCTTCGGGGATTCCTGGGGAGAGGGAGGCGCAAGTTCCAGCGCATCTCAGACAAAGGAGGCCCAGCTGTTTCCTCTTCGGGCTGTGGAGAGGCGGCCTAGGGCCTAGTATGATGTTGGGACTGCCCCAAACCTCAGAGAGTCTCCAGGGCGAAAGTAGAGGCCCCGGATTGCTTGAATCACGGTGTATATACAGTCTACATTGGCCCTCTCTATAGAGCTGCGGCGAGGCCTGTTGGTGTGTAGAGGAAGATGTCACGCATTCACGATGGTTGGGGGGGGGCCTTCCCGCCGGGACTCCATGTTCCTGGGCGTCGCATTTACATTGTACAAGATGACAGATGCCCATTCGTGGCATTTAGTTCAACTCTTCCCACAGCGCTCGTCAAGTGGGCTACTGCGATCCCCACAACTCGCGGACAGCATGGGCCAGAACATATTTTTCTCGGGATGCTCGGAATATGTCGGCTCCGTTCGATGGAGCCGTGTTCATTTTCGCAACCCCTTGTCAGACATAGAAGTGTGATCAGCGATGAGAGTCCTATTGCTGACAATGCAGGCTGAGGCGCAGCGGAGTGGGGCCCTACTGCCACATTGAGTGTTCTTTTAATATTTACAACCATCATGTGCAGCAGCTGTGGCAGCCAGGTGGAGCGAAATCCAACCAGAGAAACGACAACCAAGCGGCCAGCTCCAGGTTCGCTTTCTGTGCACGACGTCACGTCAGTGCAATGTTGTTTGTGTGTTACTTCCTGTGCAGCAGACAATGACAACAGTCGGTACCAAAGGTCTTTTCAAGTGTGGGATGGTGTGGGGCAACAGGTAGCTCAGAGAGCGGGAAGGCACGCATTGGGTCTGGTGGAGGCGTGCACTTACCTGGACAGGCGAACGGCTGAAGTCGCTGCAGCTTTAAAGCAGAATGAAGTAAACACAGATTCCCGTCGAACAAATCCTGATCCCTGCAGGCTGGTAAGTGGGCCGGTTCCCGATTGTAAAGGACACGCTTACGCGGCCAGCTCACGACATCCCGAGTTTGTCAGGTCCAGGAAAACCCAGGCCTCGAGGGCATGATGATCTAACATACCTACCCACCGTGATGGCGATCGTGGTCAACTGCCGGATATGAAGCCTCTGAATAAGTGTTTGAACGAAAACATTGGCGCCAGCGGATTGGATGCAGCTGAAGTGCATCACGACATGTCACTGTCGACGCTGAAAGTTGTCACAATGAAGCTGATCCCATGCGAGGCGTTGCGTCGCAGGCGCCAAAACTTGCTGCCAAGAAGCAGGCTTGCCGAGCCATCTTTGGTTTTTTCAATTTGCGGCCGAGCTGGCTCAGGAGGCCGACTTTTTCAACGAGTTGGGTATGGAACCAGAGTATAGAGCACCAAGGACCTGAAGAAAAACGATTCCGTCGTTCCGTGTTGCGCAGAACCTTTGTAAAGAGCACCTAAGCAAATGTTTTCCTGGGAGGATTCTTGAAAAGGAGCCCGGGCCAGGCCCGAAAGGCTCCTCTGTGAGCTCCTTGCTGGATGAAACCGCTGAGGCACCCAGAGACTAGTGGCATTCCCATGGCTTGTCGGTCCATCTTTTGATTTTGGAGGTCTCCTCCGCAGCTTGGGGCGATGACTTGGAGCTTTGAGAGCCTCAGGGCCGAGTGCTGCGAGTCCTTTGACCGGACCCTCGAAGGATGCGACCAAAATCTCCGGCGGCAAGTCTGGAGTAAAAGCGTGCAGATGTCTCGATAGTTTCGGTTGTTCGAAGATGAACAGTTGGGGTTGCAAAGTTGTGTTCGTGCTCTGTCAGACGGTCAGACCTTTACACTATGCGGTTGAAAGTACCAGTAGGCCGTGGGTAGGCAGTGCTGAGGTTGCGGGCACGAGCACAAAAAATAAATAGCCCGGAAAACAGCAAGCAGTGTCTACAACTGATCTGACTGCCAGTTCCAAAATTGATCCTGTCTCCCGGTTCATGTGTCCCGAAGTGGGTAGAACTTTCCAGTAGCAGGTGTGCCAGTAATTTTTTCAGTAGTTTTGGAGGGCAGCCTGGTTTTTGACCAAAGTGCAGGCTGATATCTTCAGGGTGCAGGCTGATATCTTCAGGGCAACAGATTGGTAGAGCAGGGTCAAGCCGTTCGATCTGCATTCTCCTACCCCGTTAGAGCTGTCTTTCATGTACCTGAAGTGGTAGCTTTCTGTTATGTTGATGCTTGCCAGAAGAAGTTGAGCATGTAAGCTCCACATCTTCGCAACCGATGCCGGAAATCATCCGTGCCGCATGATTCGACTCCACTTTCCGAGCTAGAGCCTTATATAGCAGCTTCCTTGGGCAACGTGTCACAGGTTCCGAATCAGCGCTTCGTAATTTCTAATCCTTTTTGGGACTAGGTCGCTTGCCGTGCGTGTTTTGTTTCTGTACCGGGTCAGTTTCCAAATCAGGGTTTTGCAAATCTAGGCGGAACCGACGGCTAAAGTCTAAAACTGTTGGCACCACAAAGTCCACCAAGTCAGCTGAGGGACCAGTTGTGGTAAGTAGCAGCAACCTTCGATCCTTGCGCCCGCTGCCGAGAGCTTGTTGGACCTCACCCAATCTGAATCTTTCTCCGTGGCAGCTTCAAACATTGAGCAGGTGCTTCAGAACACAACAGTCTGTGTGCAGCTGGCAGGTATGATGCTGTTTGGAAGAGAACCTGCGCCATGTGTTGCAGTTGTGCTGCATTTGATGGGCTGTAGCCACTGTAGCCATGCATGGATCACTATCAGTTGTGAGGCTTTGAACGCTCTCCACTACAAAGCTTAGACTTTCCTCCGTCTTCATTCTAGGTATCTTGCCTGAGTAATGCACGAAGCTTGCGGCCGCTATGAGCTGGATGTGGGTGTCGAAGACACTCGCAGCTGAGCACTTACCGCAGTTTTTTCCACCGTCCTCCCCATTAGGTACCATGTATGTTTCTCAGGCCCTGCTGCTGGCATGTTCGCCGTGTGCAGTCGGAGGAACCTGTCCACTATCAGGCCTCGAATCAGTTTCCACAGAGTCTGTTTGCGCTGATTTTTGTCTTGGGTGCAGAGGTTCTCGTGCATCTCCAGCAAACATCTTGCCACCAAATGTCTGGGCCCAAATTTGCAAAGGCTTTCCTTTGAAGCTGCGGATTGCAAAAGACAGGCAGAGCCAGAAAGTGGTTCGGTGCTGATGTTGTACAAGGCAAGCCTTCGCATTCTTGAAGCAGAAGCAGGGATGCCTTCTTGGCGGCAAGGGCTGGAACGTCAGCAACCTCTCCATCGAGCGCATCGAGGATCCGGCAATCTTCAAAGATCGTGAGGAGTCGAGCATTTTGACTCAGTAGGAGACAGAGGAGGCTTCCGGGTACCTGAGTCTGGTCTTTGACGGGCCGGAGGGCGGCGGTTCATTGCAGGCGGTTCCATGAGTGACTCACGCGGCATTGTGCATCTGGGCATTCTCAGAGGCTGGCGAGAGCTTTTCAGATATGGACGAGCCGGCTGCTCAGACGACAGCCCAACAGAAACTCCTGGCTTCAATGCGCTGGTCTTAGCAAGCATGGCAAGCAACAAGCTCAAATTCTCTGGTTCTGTTCTAATTCTGCAGATCCATGGAGCCTCCTGAGCCCTGATGGAGGACATGCAGAGGCTGCACACCTCCTTGCACTGTTTCGCTTCGCTCTCGCACGCGGGTTTGGTGTGTGGATGTGGTGAAATCTGGGGTCGCAAGATCTCCCAGGCCGACTTCCGGCATGTGTAGAGCCATCGTGGGCACCATTCCAGAAACAGTTACATCCCCTCGAGACTTCCCATGTTGACAGATGAGTGCCAAAACTCTGAGATACGTGCTGCGTCGGATTCGCATCTCCATGCCCAGCGAGCCACGCACCAAGAGGTCTGCGTGGATTTTTGATGGTTGAGCTTGAAGGCTTGCAGGGTAAGCACAACTTTGTCTATTGTCAAGGCCTTTTCTCTTTGCATTTGGCAAGGCACACGTTGCTGAACCGACGTTTGCCTTTAGAGGCAGGCGGAGCGGCGGAGCCTGTTTCGGTTTGACTCATGGCTTGCCGGCCGGGCTGAGCTTGTGGCAGAGGTGCAGCTCTGGCACGAGCCAGCAGTTCATCGGGACATCAGCCGGCTCATCACAGCTCGAGCGAAGGCTGTTGCCAGTTGCATGTTCCTGTTTGGGCCCGATCATGGTCACTTCTGTCCGGCAGCTGTGGGCATTGCTGCGTAACCGTGGCCACGTTAGTTGTAGGGGCTTCCACGTTGCAGTGCAGATTTTTTGCTCTTTTTGTTTCGGGAAAATCTGGGAGGGCTGCGTTGATTGCGTTCTGGAAGCCGCCCCGCGTGCGTTTGACAAGACACTCGCTTTGCAAAGAAGTGCACGCTGCCTGATGAACGTCCGCAACTCGCAGGCGAAATTTTCCAAAACTTAAGAATCCAGCGATGCAGATGCAAATCGGGATGTGGCTG
>CAJNDV010015335.1:87953-113431 GCA_905221635.1 Symbiodinium sp. CCMP2456 | reverse complement strand
AGCTTGTGCACGATCATCACCCCCAATAGTTGCTGAAACCGCCTTGAGTCGAGGCTCCTAGCATCTCCTAGCCGAAATCGCAAAACCCAAAATTCTTGTGAGTGTATGCTGCTGTGTGAGGTCGGCACTGGAGTAGGTGATTAAGTCGCTACATACCCCTTTCGAGGATCCTGAAGGATCGTTGAGGATCGTGCATGTCAGGCAGCGAGAGGCTCTTGGATCGCTTGCTACCTGACGGCGCTGCGCACGCGTGTCAATGCCTAGAAACGCACGAACCAGAAACTTCGAATCTGCCGAATCATGCAGATATGATGCTAACATCGGCAAAGAAAACGCTTGAGTCGCTGATCAAATGCAATCGGTAGCTATCACGGACTGAATCGCGAACCACTGTTGAGCCGAAGCATCAAAAGTGTTGAATCGGCGACTGACGCTGAATCGTGAGACAAAAACGCTGAATCGGAACAAAAAGAGTGCTGCATCACGAAACTTTTCTAGACCCTGAGGCGTGGCTTGTGGCAGACAGTGGTTTTAGCTACCGATGCTCTACGCTGCCTCACCTGAGCGACGGCCGCATCTAGGTGCTGCATTCATGCTTTTACTCACTCTTCGCTGCGCTCGACAAATGAAAGTGAAAGCTCTTGTGAGAACAAGATGCTTCAGGCAGCGCAAGCCATGCCACGGCTCTACCAGTTTGCGTGCTCGGCAGTCCAAGTGCCAACTCGTCTCCGAACCAGACCTTTGCAATCGGCGTCGACGGGTTTCAGAGCCCAACCCAAAAGAGACTGGCTTCCAAATTTCAGCAGACTTCGTTCTTTCCCTCATGCCTCCTGGTCCACCACATGAAGGATCTGGCCCCCTGGCGGCTCTTTTTCCGTGCTCTGGAGGTGTTACAGGACCTGCGCAGTACGTAGGGCTGGTGGATGCTCGTGTCCCGTCTCGCCGTCCCCTCAGCCCCCTCCGCCGGCCCATGCCGCCAATACTGAACTGCAGAACTACAACTGTGTTTCCTCTCTGTCCGTTTCGTTCGCACGAGGCTTCTGATCTGAGGCTTGCAGGCTTAGAGAGCAGATTTTCGCAATGCTGAGCTAGCAGATCCCCTCTATCTGACATAAACACAAGCTGTTCAATCTCCTGCTGCACGTGACGACAAGATGCGAAGGGGGGCGAGGAGTGGAAGCAGCTCCCAGCCCAGCTCAATTCGAAATGTTCCCACATACCAGACAGCCACATTCGATGCAGGAGCATGTTGAGATTCACTTTTACAGGATGGGGAAATGCCGTCGTACCTGCGCCGCTACAAGTTTAAGATTGTTCTCTTTGCATCTGGCGTAAGCAGCCTGCTTTTGAGCAAAGGAAGCACGATTGCAATGGAATGCTCATAATGCGAAGTAGATGGCATGAGCCAAGTCAGAGGGTTGCCGCAGTTGTTGGAAGCACAAGCTCGAAGCTCGGTCTGTTGCAGGTGCAGCAGATGTTGCGAAGGTTCCCTCTCCTCCATTGCATTGTTTCCGATGGGGTCTGACGTGCGTTTCACTCACATGTGACGCTCTCTGATTGTCAGGTTCCACGGCCTCATACGTGACTGGCAGTTTCAACTCAAGCGGCAAGAGGAATCGGGAGGGCCCGTGGCTCGTCTGGCGAATCTCAAGTCGCCAGGATCCATCTGCAACGAATGCTTCCTTTCCGAACTTGCAGACCGAAAGAGACTGGGCGAAGGGCTCTGCCAGGCTGTGAAGGCATGAATGACTCTGGCTGTCTCCCATGCTAAGGCCGAAGCTGTGCGACGTGACAGCATTCAGGAGCCAGCTCTGAAGTTTGAATGTGACGTCGGCGACGGAGCAGCACCAGGATGGGGAGGCGCTAATGGAGCATGCTAGCCAGCTGCGGCGTCAGCTCACATCTCAGACGCAGGCTCGCGCATGAACCCGGGATGCAATCCCGACATCCCAGGATCGCTAAGATTGATGAAGAGGTCGAGGTGCTGAACGAAAGGCACCCTGCTAGCTCAGATGAATTGGGTTTGTCAGCCATTCAGTGACAGGCTGCAACGGCCACAATCGGCGCGCATGGTCGCACTCTCGCTTCTGTATGCCGCGCCGCATGATGCAGCAAAGCCGGCGAGCTTCTTCGCAGCTATGCTTTCCATTACAGCATTCAGCGGATTCAGCGGCTCATCGTCCAGGTGTTTGCTGCTTCGGGCCACTTCCTACGTTGGCTGACCTTGGCCATCAAGCGCAACGAGGCCTGGTCCTGACGAAGCACGTGGCTGCCTTTGAGCTCAGCTGCAGGAACGACCACAGCCAGCAAAGCGAAACAAGGCAGTTGAGCCTCAATGTGATGTGCTTGTACTGCAGCAACTCGAATCTACGTTCAACAGCGGCAGAAGAGACTTGGAGAGTCGCGCAGCAGACAAGAAAGAGGGCTTGCAGGCGTTTGATGCGATGTGCGGTCGAACTGTGCCGAGTCTTCGTCAAGTTTCCTGCCAAAGGGCAGGAGACGTCAGCGTGTGCGAGTTTCGCCAAAAACATATGGGATCATGCTTGTGCAGGTCGAGTCAAGATTTCTTTCAGGGGTGGTGCATCCAGGGAACCTCCGATGTCAAAGGCGGGAGCACAGAACGCACAAACCTCCCTCCCCTCCCCTCCCCTCCCCTTCCCCTTCTCTCTCCTTCCCCTTCCCTCCCCTCCTTCTGCTGTTTTTTGTTGTCGGGGCAGCTACTATTTGGAGAGGGCTGTGCCACTAATGAGCTCACGAAAGGCTGTCCTGTGCCTAGGCATCGAAAGCGAGGTGAAAACTACACCCACAACAACGTGGCTCAGAAATACTACAGGACTGCAATAATCGCTTTTAAGCAGGCAAGCACGCAGCACGCATGAAGCAGTGGCAAGCATTGTCACACGATCTCTGGCGTCAGAATCTGAAGTGCCATCCCACTGTATCGGGAGGAACAGGAATCTCCGTTACAAGAGCCCTCATGACAAGAAGATTCTAAGCAGGTCATCGTTGAACTTGTTGCGACCGAGGCATTGCAAGCTGAAGTTCAGCAGCTCCAACAGCGCCTTCACCAAATGCCTCTCGTCTTGACGGTTTTTGTAACAAGCTGAAGAAGTCTCCCAAACCATCAGCTTTGAGGCAAGCGGAAAAGAAGGACGAATTGGATGGCACGCTCCGAAGTGCGGTGTCTGTGCTGGATCTCTCCCTCTCTCTCTCTCTCTCTAGCGGTCTCTGTGACTCTGACAGTCTCCGTGTCTCTCTTCCATTGACTACGCCCATTGTGTGCGTCGGTGTGCCTGTCGTCTTTCTAGACGATTCTAGACCCACGGACCACAGTTTCAGGCCGAGGGGCGGAGCGACAACTGCAGACCAGCCTTTCTGCAGCACACCGTTGAAGGGCTGATTTGAATTGACCTGGATGGCCGTAAGCGCACGTGAGATGTGAGGTCATGATGATCAAACTCTCCAGGATCAACATCTCGAGGCAAGAATTTGCCGTGTCTCTGCATTTGCCTTCTCCGTTACCCTGTGTGCGTGATCCACTTTGGTATGTGCCCGAGCCCGCGATGGCGGATGAGTGGGACTAATCTCTGCAGCTTAATCTGTCTCATTCCATCGAGATCACTTCAGTAGCATGACATATGCCCACCTTCGTTGCTGCGGCTGCCAGCTACGGCAAGTGCAGGTCTTTCACTTCGAGGAGTTCCGTACGTTTGGCAAGGCGTGCCGCCGTGATATGGACAGCTTGAATTTGGCTCTGCTAAGACTTGTGAGACGCACGAAGGACTCAGTCAGAGCCCTTCCGTTGACAGCTTTGGCATACGATGGCAGCTTCACCAGGCAGAATCATCAAGTTGATGGCTGACCACGATAAACATGATTGGTATGGCCTCAGGCCGCCCTGCACTCCAGTTGTGCCAGTGCCTTAAGCGTGACCAAAAGGGCTCCACTGCGTAAGTGCCCTTTTGATCAGACATGACATGTCAAGTGAACCATGTTTCGGGGCAGCCCAATTAGCACGGGCACAGTGACCGCGTCCAATCACGAATGCTGAGACGTCGAGGAGGCAAACGACAAGAATTTCAATCTTCAACACCAACTCCGCCACGCGGAAGAAGTTGCACTCGCCTGGAAATGCCCGAGGGAGTGCAGCGTACGAGAGCGTACCAGAACCGGCTCTTCACAAACTTTCGCCAACATTTCAATCTCTGGAGTGTGGGCCTGTCAATGCAATCAGTTGGAAGCTCGCGAAGTAGACTATGACTAATTCTTTTAGATACTTGACGAAGGCCAGTGTCCGAAACTGTTTTTCGAACGTGTAAATACGAAGCTCCATAACCTAAAAGGTCCAGGTGCTGGGATTTGCTGGCACACGGAGAAGCAGCAAGGTTCAGGTTGATCGTTGATGCACCGCATTGTATCATCGTATGTCTTGCTATTTTAGCTCTTCCTTCTTAAATCTATAAAAAACTGATCGCGCACCTTGCTTGTGCATGGCTGTGTGTTGGGGCGCGTGTCGCCATACCTGGAGCAAAGCAGTCAACTTGCGTGTGCCTTTCCACTATACCTCCCAGTTTTCTAAGATGCCAAAAGCAGAGTCCAACCTTAGACGCAACTGTTTTCTTGCAAGGCGCAAATGATTAACGAAGTTGTTCAGCGGTCAAGAGAGGCCCTGACACGTGCTTGTGGCTAACTCGACTCGATCTGAGAAGACTGGACTCGTTTGTGGGCTTGGAAGCCACCTTGGACGTGATCGCTTTTTGGTGAGTTAATGACAACTTCATATAAGTAGCGCAGAACAACAGCCGTCTCAACCATGCACTGTAGCTGTCCTCTGCGATGTCAGGCGCTGGTACCTTGTGAGCGAGCCACAAGCAGCTTCAGCCAAGGACATGTTTGGAATGAGCGCGTGTAGGCTCCTAGAAAACACATGAAACCACCATGTCAGCGGAAGGCAGAAGGCTTTGGATATCTTTCCTGGTGTGTGGTAGATAGCCTGACGGCAACGTATAAGATTGCGACCTTATTGGCAGAGCCTTGTCTTCAGTTTGTTCAGCAGCAGGATATGTTGGGCTTGGCTGAAGTTGTGCCAGAATCTCGGTCACGGGAAAGCGCGGAAGACAGATGAGTGTGTGGTTGACTATAGCTAGTAGTAGAGTTCAGGTTGGGCGAAGCCCACCGCGGCCCGGCTTGCCAACGAGTCCAAGGCCACCGCTCGCAACTTGTTCGTGCATGGTTCGTCTGAGCTGCGCACAGAAGACACTTCAGGCTTGGAGGTTTGCCACGAGGGCATCAGTGCATCTGATGGAGTGTGGTGGAGCGGCCCGATCAAGGAAGTCCCGGAGGCGCGGCATGGCTGATTGATTGAAACGCCGTAGCCGCTTCGCCTGGTGCAGTCTGGAACAAGATTCCCTGACCAACTCATGCACACAGTCTCGCTGGGCAGCAGCCTTAGATCTACCTTTGCACTTGCAAAAACATGACATGACTTGTGTGGCTGCAATGTGGTCACCTGTCTTTCCCCACCAGCCCGAGAACTCCTTGCCCGCTGTTGCAGTGAGCTCGCTTTACTCATGAGCAGCGGGATGATCATCATCTTTCGTTGAGCTAGTTTTACGAACCAGGCAGGCGAGACGGCGAGACGGCAGGAAGCACGCAGCGAGAAGCGAATCGAGAAGCATGCGCCTGACTTGGTGCAGGACCGGCGAAGCCATTGCATGAAAATCATGGTCGTCCTACAGAACTGAACCAACATGAATGCGCAATCGGACAGTGGCGACGGCCAAAGGGAGATCAAATCGCGCCTAACAAGTTGCTGCCAATCTGCAGAGAGACGAAAGCTCTGCCGGCCAGGGCCACCTTGGCAGCCAGGGTTCGTGCTGCGAGAAAGATGTGAGCGCTAAAAGGGCAGGCGTGTATCCGGCCTTGCAAAACAGAGTGCCAAGCAGCCAAGCTGCGTGTCACGTTTGAGTCGAGCACTTCGAGTGGAACGATGTGTGGTCAAGAGCAAGCAGAGTTTCATGCCGAGGGTTTGGCTCTTTCCACAAGCCCAAAGAGACACACCTCAGCTCGCAGCTGGTGCCGA
Organism: Symbiodinium sp. CCMP2456; assembly: GCA_905221635.1. Classification (NCBI taxonomy): domain Eukaryota; class Dinophyceae; order Suessiales; family Symbiodiniaceae; genus Symbiodinium; species Symbiodinium sp. CCMP2456. The sequence continues at coordinate 107,349 of CAJNDV010015335.1, read as the reverse complement.
GCCTCTTCAGTCTTCCAAGCTTGGGCTTTCAGCGGTGCAAGTGTTCCGACTCTGGAGGTTTCACGTCTCCCATGGCTTTATGTTCAAGCTTGCTGCGCTGTCCTCCTGCTGTGCCCGGCTCACAGCGCCACTACCTATGCCGAACACAGTTGCGTACAGTTCGCTTCTGTGCGAGAGGCTCCATCGCCATGCTGGGAGCGACATGCTCCATGTGGTCGCACCAATGTTGTGATCTCTGAGCCACAAAGACTGGCGCTTCAGAGAAGGTTGGTTTTTCGGCGAGAGAAACAGTGGATGTGTAATGTGATTTTCTGGTTCCAGCGCAACACATTCACGGCAGCTTGCAGAGGCGTGGGACAGGTGACATTGATTAAGGTGCTGCACATGGACCACGCAGATCTGCAGCCATCGTCGTGGCCCAAGACAAGGATAGCTTGCGACTAATTATCGGTTCGATCTTGCGAGTCCGGCGCCCGGTTCGGGACAGAGATTGTGGCAGTTGCACCGACCACGGAGATGCGATCCAACTGCGAACAATTCCGTCGCAGCTCCGTGCAGTTGTGCTCAACAACCGAATGGCTGGCTGATAGCTGGATGTGAGAATCTACGAATCCCGGCCTGCGTACAATACATTCCCAGCCGATGATTCAGCTGCCACTAGTCAATTCGAAGACGGTCCACTTTAGTCGTGGCACATGAAAGCACTCATCTCGTCCTACAACGTAGAGAAAACCGCATGTCGAGAGTTACTTCAGGACCGACTCAATGAGCGAAGCCGGCAATGCCTATAGCGGCGGCATTAAGGACCGTGTGCTTGCAGGTTGTGCAGGATCTGACAAAGTTGGTGTTGCCTTTCTGATTCCAACGTCGCATCCTGTTGCTACAGGACGGCTTATTTCATGGCAAAGGCACTCTGACCTACGCAGGGAACGAGCGCTACGAGGGTGAGCGCTGACCTGAGACAATGGGAGAGTGTGGGATAGAGTTGGAGACAGTTGTTCAAGTCTCGCAGCAAGGTGGGTCTATGGCAAGAGAGAAGGCCATGGCAGGTGCGCAGCATTGCGCAGCATGGCGCAGCATGGCGCGACCGCTGCGTGACGTTTGAGTGAAAGGTTTACTTACGCGGACGGTGCCATCTTTGAGGGTCAATGGGCCGAGGCCCGGCTTTGACTTTGGGACTGCATCAGTCATTGCGACTAGCCATTGCGACTTGTGGAGGACAGGATACACGGCCAGGGCGTGGCTGTCTTCGCATCGGGAAATCGGTATGAGGGTACATGGGAGAATGGCCGCATACACGGACACGGTTCGGTTCCAAGCGCACGTTTGCGCAGTCGCGGCAGCATGTTTGCAAGAAACTCAAGGAACCTTGACCTATTCCAATAAAGACCAATACGACGGCGATTGGCTACTTGGCTCATGGTTTATGATTCCAAGAGAGGTGTTCCGCACCTGAACCGCACGATGTTCTTAAACTCCAGATGCTTGCAGGCATGATGGCAAAATGCATGGGCGAGGCACCTACCGCTATGTAGTGCCCTCGGCTTTTGCTGAGTTTCGCGCATGCATTGGCAAATCTTGCCACCGATCGACAACCGAGGCAGAAGGTGATGTGTATCAGGGTGAGTGGCGGGATGATAAACGACACGGGAAGGGGGTAGTCACTTACGCTGCTGCCTCAGACATGTGAAGTCCAGAGCCTCAAACGTTTCTTGGCGTCCTTTGTGTCCAAGACTCTCCATCCAAGGTCAGTGCACGAGGTAGCGTCGTTGAGAAGTTTGAGGGTGACTGGGTCAATGGGAAGATGCATGGTCACGGCAAGTACCCCTCGGCCTTGTCATGATCATGTGCTGTGATGTCCAGAAGTACCATGATCTTTGCCAGGTACCAGTATGCTGATGGTGGAGTGTACGAGGGTGACTGGCATGACGGCAAAATGCATGGTAAGGGCATCTATGCCGGCTACTAAGATGTCAGCTTGACAAGGGCGGTCCATGGAGGATGTCTCGAGGTAGAGAGGGACAGGCGGTGCTCTGTGTGGGCATGTCCGCGCGGTGAGGTCTTCCCGAACGGGAACACGTACGATGGTGAGTGGGTGAATGACATGAAGGAAGGCGTACCGATCCATTGCTTGCAGCAAATCGGCACGTCCCTGTGACAACAATCGGAGGCTATGGTACGTTGACTTACCAAAACGGGGAGAAGTATGATGGCCTTTGGAAAGCTGACAAGGTGCCCGCTGGGAGCACGCAGACACAGGCTCAGCTTAGGAGGAGTCGCCTTTGGACATTGATCGTGCCTAGAATCTACTCGTAGACTGTCACTAGCAGCACGGAAAATGCCCCTGCAATGCATGTTCCTAGAAGGCGATTTCCTTCGAGTGCGAACGTTAACTCCCTTGCCATATTGAGGTGCATGGCAAGGGCACCCTTGTCTACACTTACGGAGACAAGTTTGTTGGTGACTGGGTTGATGTGGGCACCTTACTGTCGGCTGTCTTGCACCAATCGTTCAACAGATGCAGTGCCAGGCCAAGAAAGAAGGTGAGGGTGAACTCATCTACTCTAATGGCGATCGGTTCAAAGGCTGGGATGTGCAAGCCGCCCTGCCTGTCTGAACGCGTAGAGTTTTGTCAGTTTTGTGTACGTACATGACGTGGCGAAGGTCAATGGGTTGATGACAGAGCCTCCGGATACGGAGTTTTCGTCTATTCCAATGGCAATCGCTACGATGGCCAGTGGCTAGATGACAAGCGTGTGCTGCTGAGCTGATCGGGAGATAGTCTGGTTGCGAAAGAGATTTCAGATTGGCTTAGGTCACGGCAGGGGCGTCTTCGCGTGCGCTGAGGAAGCGGTCAACTTGCTCCGTTCGCAAGTGTTTTTTTCAAGCCGCCAGGATGGATCAGTCTACGATGGAGAGTTTGCATTTGGAAGGAAAGAAGGCAGATGTTGTCATTCGCTGCGTTTCGCTGCGACATATCCTGCAAATCTCATGATGCCCAGCCTGCGACGATGCGCGGCGCAGTCTTAATTGGCTTGCCGGTTTGCAAGGGTCGGAAAAGTTTCCGAGACGCTCCCGCCATCGCCAATGTATCAGTTGATTGTTTTGTGGGTGGCACCACTGTCGAACGGTGACTTCATTCGTGCACTGGTACGACCCAGTATGCGTGCCAGAAGATTTTACCCTCTGAAACATCGAATGTGTTTACAGCGAATTCTAGAAGGTTGGAACATGGGTGTAGGAGGATTAGTTCTAGGATCCCGTATGCGTTACCTTAAAGGCATGAGTCATCAGGATAATAATATTCCAACTTTCTGAGTTCTACTATGGCTAGGCAAAGATCGCAGATTTTCTACACACTACGATTGAGGTCTCGAATTGGTGTGGCCATCTCGGCCAAGAGGCCTCCCGTCCCGAGGCAAAATTGAGTTGCTAGGGGGAGGCAACAGGCTAATTGCCCCACTGTGCCGCAATGAATGATGTACGTGGAAGATGAGCTAGAGGTGCCTATAGAAGTGGCATCGGCTAGTGGGGACGAACAGCTACAGTTGGTGGCACTACCAGGGGAACAACCATTGCCATTGCGGCTGCCCTATAGGGACTTGAAGGACGCTGTACTGGAGTGGGTACAGGATGCCAGTAGGGAAGAGGCCTTTAGCAGCGACCTGGATTGGCAGCTATTGTCGCCCAATACCTGTGCTAGAAGACGGCCGGCCACCGCAGTGGAAGCGGAACCGGCAGCTATTGGCTCATGGTTTCACCTCACAGGCTAAAGAAGAGAGACTCCAGGAGCGACGGGTGATCAAGCTATGGCTAGGACCCGGCTGACCTGCAGGCTGTTATCCCTGGTGAGCTCAGCCTTGTCGGGGGGCCCTTGGATCCGTGTTCCATCGTGTTCCACTGGATGGGTGTCGTCAGAGTGGAGGATCCTGGACCGGCTGGAGCACTCGACGAGCTACTACTCCAAAAATCGAGGAGTGCGGAACGCTTCGAGGCCTCCTGACGGGAGGCAAGTTTGAGGTGCCCACACGTCCCACTGTGGAAATTGGCGAGCGAAAAACGCCAGAGACCTTCTCTGGGCTAACAGGGGTGCGGTCCACACTGGTGGAAGAAGTGCTCCGCTATCGAGTGCAGTTGTGCAGTTGAGCCCTTGCCATCTCGGCAGTCGTGTTGCTTTGTGGAGGAGTTGCATGTGGGTGGTGGGTGATCATTAGGCTAGTACTGTATGCATTCGTTCCCGTTGTACGACCGTGTATGCTAGCCGAAAAGATCTTACCCTCTGAAACATCGAAGGTGCTTCGCTAGGTAAACATAGCAGGAGGTCTCGAAATGGTGTGGCCACAGGCCTCCTGGCGGGAGGCACACTTGAAATGTCCACCCGTCCCCGTGGAGATTGGCTAACGAAAAAATGCTAGAGACTTTCTGCGGCTGACAGGGATTCGGTCCACACTGGAAGAAGTTCTCTGCTAGCGCGTGTTGTAACGTTTGGAGGGGCTGCAGGGAGGTGGTGCGCGATCAGAAGGCTAGTGTGCGCCAGAAGCGCGTGTCGTGACCTCACACTAATGTCGATGCGACCGATTGGCACATCCGACAACACACAGTTTGTGTTGCAGGCCGGGGTGTGCTCAAACTGCAGAGTGGGCACGTTCTAAGCGGTGTCTGGAAGTCACGACCTCGGAGCTGGGAAAATGCATCATGGCTCTTGCTGAGTGTGCAAGTGACTCAGGCAAGGCGAGCTCGCCCAGGCGAGACAAGTTGAGTTGAGAGTTTGCCTCGAGATTCTGTTCTGTCAGGTGGTGGAGTTCGTCTTTTCGGCGGACTCGCCCTGGAAGAATCCAGATTTGTGAGTTTCACCCAAGCTTGGTGCGACTATCGCTATTGATATCGTGCCGATACCTTCTCACATGTTTCGATTTATGTTATCTCGGCCGAGCTGCTGGCAGAGGCAGTAGGCTGATTCGTACCACTAGGGCGGCACCCTCGACGTTTTATCCATTCCCTTGATCAACCCAGGCTCAGCCAGGATCCATTGGGTGCCGCTGCAACGAAGTGTGGGCCTCAAACGCGCATGCCACTCTTTGAGTGCGCAGCGCCTGAGGGAGCCTCAAACACAAAGATGTTTGTTCCTGCTCCAGCGAGAAGCAGATCGGAGTGTCGGTTCAGGCGGTTTCAGGCGTTTAGGGTTTCAGAGAACTCCTTTCCTTTGCTGCTTCCGCTTCTGTGTCCCAGACAGTCTCGGAGCCGAACTCCGAAAGCAAAATGCCCACAGAACAGTCGCCTGCGCATTTCCCTCTGCCGACTTGACTTGAGGATTCTTGAGACAGGAAGACCCACGCATGTCACGCCGTCTTCGGCAAGTGCTCAACAGTGTAGCAGGCTCAACACTTCTATCTCAGATGACCCGAAACTGCAGGTAGTATCTTGCGATATCTTAAAGCCTTCAAACATTCAGCACTCTGATGTGCATTGCTTATCGCTATGGGATATGATCTTGTCCAGCGCAGCCTGCAATGGAAGCGCCGTGTGGACCAGGAGGCTGCAGGGGGTGGGGGGCCACATGCAAAAGCAGTGGACAACACGTCGCATCGTGTACAGTTGCAGCAGCCGGTCTGCACCACAACCGTTCGACTACCTTATAGCTGCAAAAAGCATTCAGAGCGGCAAGGATGAACTGCGACCTACTGCCGCAGACCATGCTAAACCACCTGAAAGGAACAAAGCGAGACGAGCACGAAGCGAGTTGACCCAGGAATTCCAGCAAATGCCAGTGCACCTATCCAGCATCCACACATGTCTTCAGGAACGTCGTTATGATCATTTGGCTGCGTGTGGCACCTGTTTGGTTTTCTTCCTGGTCGGAGTTGATTGAGTCAGTGCCCAAGGTGTCAAATCGTGAACACGTGGTGTTGTTTACGCAGTTTGCAGGAGTGCAAAGATGTCAAAGTAGCTTAGAACAGAACATAATCGCAAGACGACATGAGCGCAATGTCGTGACATGCGGGTTTATTTGTTCTGTTCTTTGTTGGCTGTTTTGCATCTTTGGTGTGTTGTTTTTTTCAACTATTTCGTGCGTTGCTCGTCTTTTTTCGAATCTGTCATTACCTTATCTCTTCTCCACCCGTGTTTCTCTGTTCATTCTAGTCGCCTTTCTTGTTGATTGTCGCCTCTTCGTTTGCTCCGCGTGTCTGGGTTGCTCTCCAGAAAGCGGCTGGTCTAATTCTTCAGTGCTTCTCGTTTGCTTTGGGCTCCGTGAAACAAGTTTGACGATTACTCGGACAGTATTCAGATGTTGCGCAGCTTTCTGATCGCTTCGCATGTCCGTGTCCGCATTTCTGCTTGCGGACAGGTTGCCATGCTACGGTGTACTTGACAGCATCCTGGGATCTCATTGCATCACATGCTGACAGCCTGCCTGTCAGCACTTGCATGCTTTGATGCAAGATTTGCGCGTGCTTTTGGCCACAAGCTGCCGTAGGGTCTTGCTTCGACCGCCGCCAGTGTCACATCTCCGTGCGAGGAGCTTGCGCTCTGTCAGCGGTTCCTTGGGGTGAGCGCGGCCCAAAGTTTCGCTGCCTCTGCGAGACGAAGCCACGGTGCGTTTGCCTGCGCATGTAACGAGCTGCGAGGCAGAGAGCCACACGAAGGAATCCAAGACAGCTCGCCACGCTGGCCTGTCTATTTCAAAGCGACCATAACCTCCTAACATATTATTCCGTCGCGCCATGATCCGTCATGCTTTCGCAAAGTGCTTTGACAATAACTGCTTGTTCTGGCTGGAGAATAAGTGGATGCGATGCCACGGATGGGTTGGGACATGTTGGGACACAAGTTATGGTGCCTGACTTGGCCACCTTGGGCAAGGTAAGTTCTTGAACATACTGCGGCTGTACTTACATCACGGTTGCAGGGTCTCAAACAAGATTTAAGATGCTGTGAAGAGGAAGGCCGACTTCGATGTTTTTTTTCGATTCCATGTTGGGCCAGCGAGCAGCCAATACAAGCGCACACACACACACACAAGGACACAACCACACATACCACATGCGCGCGCAGGTGCAGTGACGAAGCTAAGTCGCATCATTTCGTTTGGACTCCACCTCAGAAGGGAAAACATCGGGGGGGGGGGGGTCGCGTCTACTTGGGGTTTCGTGATCACTGTTGGTTCGGGATTGTTGAGGTCTGATTGCTGAAGCTGCACTTACGGCAATTGACATGTTCTTTCTGTAGTAGTGCAGCGACAACAGCAGAGGCAGAGCAGCACAGCAGTAGCTGCTATATTTTGTCATCCAGTAGTAGCAATCATTTTCCGTTGTATTTGTTATTTGCATTAGAGGCCTGAGTTTGAAGGCTACGGGCCCAAGTCTTTTGCGGATTTATGATACCCACTGAGTTTTCTAATGTCGGTTCTTCCGCCACAGTGTTGGTTTGGATGTGTTGTGATGCCACTTGTTTGCCTTCAGTGCCTGCTTGTGTTAGCTGGTTCTGATGTGTTGTGATTCCACGAACGTGTCTCTTGTGCAGGTGCTTCTGAAATCGAGTGATGCTCCGGTTGGTCCTTCAAGACCATCACTGTCCCTCAAAATCCTCAAATTTTAACTGGTGTTGTCGGCTCTGATGGTGTGGCTTTCGGTTGATATCATTTGCGATGCTTTCCTCAGCATGCTTTTTGTCTTTGCCGAGTCTGACAAGACTCACAGGGGTGCAATGGCTAGCCGTGGTATTTTCCTCGTGTGTATATTTTTTCTCACTGGCACGCGATGGTGCCGAGCTGCGGTTCTGAGCGCATCACTCCGATGTCTTACATTGCGATCAAAGGGTTTACCCATTGTACCTGCGAATCGGTACTTTGCTGTAGATCCTACGATAGGAGGCTGCGAATGTACAGTCTGAAGCATAGACCCGATCAGCAGACAGGAACCAACCCACATCTTTTGTGTGTTTGCTTTGGGCCTTCGAACGATCGATGCACTATAATAAAACGATCGACTGACACACTTCAACTCTGCTCTCCCACGCCTGTGCTTCGCATCGAGGGGCCTGTCATGCTGTTGCGTGTCGCATTAGTTTTGTTTCACTTCGCAGCTTGCTTGATTAACGCTTGCCTCCGGGTACAGTTCAGGTAGCCCCGCCCGACAAAAAGGTTTGTCCCGCATTGTGCTTTCCTGTGCAGTTAACCTAAACCCTATCATACTCTGATACGACTTCTGTGAACGCCTCTGCTCTGCTATTGCCGTTGCCTTTTTTTTCGATATGAGATGGGTTGCGTCACTGTTTTGTGACCGAGAATTAATGGATTCCTGTGCTCTTCACACTGGTTATTCCAGTCACGCCGCAACAATTCGTATGAAAACATCCGAAGTCGGACAGATTTGTATTTCGTTTCAGGTCATTACCTCTTAAAGATCAAATAGCTTCGCATCCTACAATGCTGACAAATACCCGAAAAGCAATTTTGTCCCGCGGTGTCCGAAACCTTTTCCGAAGCAGTTTTGCGCAGTACAACATATTGAATCGGGAAAACTTGGGGTCTTGTAGCAGAAACGCAACGATCTTCCGATGTTGGTGATCATGACAGAATATGTGAGCGTAATAGTGCTGTCAAAAGAAGCACTCGTTTCGACCGTAGACGCATCTAGACGCCATGTTGCCAATCGGTGCCCAGTCGACCCGGATAAAAGGCTGCGGAAAGTCGTTAGCCAGTTAAGGAAAGGCATTGTGAATTATCTAGAAATCAAGCCTCGGGGATCTTTTGATGTATTTTGATCGCATATGGCCTAGATGTAGAGAATCTGATGTGGTGTGGCGCGCACGAAGTTTTCAGACCCCAGATCCCGGACTGGCCGCGCCATATAAGGGGTGTAGCCATGCCTTCATGGTGCAAATAAGATGGCGGTCTTTGAGAAGGTTTGAGTATACAGGTAATTACAGGTAACAAAGTCCACAACTCGAGCAGGTATGCAAGTTTTCAGAAAGGTGTCCCGAGGGAAGTCGCTCGAACTCGGAGGCTTGAGAGATTGAAAGCTTCAAAACGTGACACTTTCTAGCTTTGAAGGCTCGAAGGTTTCAAGAACACTGGAGTTCGAAGGTTTGGGCACCGCGGCCTGCACAAAAAAGCCGGCGCCAAAGTTCGAACTTTGCAATCTCGAACATTTCAAACTTGGGAAAATCTCAATCTATTGAACTTTCGAGCTTGACTAGCTGACTAACTTCTGCAAACTCAAACTTCAATCATTTGCCGGCTCGAGTTCGATCGGATTTCAAAGCTTGAGAGTTGGAGATTTTGAAGTCTTGAACGTTCGAAGGTTTGACAGTTTCGGTTCGAAAGTTTGACCGTTTCAATTTTTCAGAGTTCGAATGTTCGAAAATTTGAAAGTTCGAAAGTTTGTTTGGAGATTGTAAGGTTGGCTTCAGGTTCGGTCTGCGGCTGGCCACTGAGGTCGAAAGCTAAAATGTTAGAAAGTTTCGGACTTTGCAAGATTCGGAGTTCGAAAGCTTGAAAGTTGAAGTCTTCGAAAGTCTTGTGCTGCATGAAACTTCGCGAGTTTGAGAATTCGAAGGTTTGGAAGTTTGACGTTCGAAAGTCCGCCGACTTTCGAGTTCGAAAGTTTGAGACTTCGAAAGTTTGGAATTTCGAGATTGAACATTTTCAAGGTTTGAAAGGTCCGAGATTTGTTGATCCTGCTACATCACATGTCTTAAGTGCGCCCCGTCATTTGGCGAACCCGGTTGATCACATTTCTTGAAGCCGCCTCCGCCTTGGCGATTCCGGTATTTCGCATGTCTTAAACCCGCCCTTCGTTTGGCGATTCCGGTTATCACATTTCTTAAACCCTCCTGCTCATTAAGCTTTTTCGATTGTTCATGTATCTTAACCACACCCTTTCATTTGTCGATCGCGGCTGATCACAAGGCTTAAACCCGCGCCTGGTGATCTCGGTTCTTTCACATTTCTTAAACCGGCCCCTCTTTGGCGATCCCGGCTCACCAAATTTCTTAAACCCGTCCACTTCTTTGGCCAGACCGGTTGATCACACATATTACTCCCACCCCCTTGCATTTCGAGATCCCGGTTGATCACATGTCTCAAATGCGCCCCCTCGAACCCACATTTCTTAAACCCGCTCCCCTGATTTGGCGATCCCGGTTGATCACATGTTCGAAACACATGCCCTTCCTTGGCAATTCCGGTGCATCACATATCTTCAACGCCCCCTCATTTGGGGATCAGGGGATGATGGTTGAGTGGTTGATCACCTTTCTTAAACCTGGCCGGCTCATTAAGCTTTTCCGGTTCTTCACTTGTCTGCACCACCCGCTTTCATTGGGCGAAACCCGCGCCTGGCGATTTCGGTTGTTCACATTTCTTAAACACGCCTCCACCTCTGGCGATCCCGGCTCATCACATTTATTAAACCCGCCCCGTCTTTTGGCGAGACCGGTTGATCACATATCTTAACCCTTTGACTTCAAGCAAAGTTGGTAATTCGTTCCTTCAAACCCTAGGCCCTAGACTCAAGCCTCATGCTGAAACGTCAAAACATCAACGCGCTTTCACAAACTCAAGCTTTCAATATGTTCAAACTCCAAAATTTTTTCCAAACGTGAACGTTTCAACTCTTCAAAACTCCAAAATTTGAAAGTTTCGAACTTTCAATCGTTCAGACTCTCAAACTTTCAAACTTTCAAGCTCCGGCCTTTCAAGCTTTTAGAATTTAGAATCGAGCCCGGGAGCTGCTCCGTGAGCCCACCTCCGTCCTCCACGTGTCCTTCACCTGACGTCTCTCGCACGGCAGCGCCGGCTGCAAACTTTCGAGGTGGATTCTCGATCAGACCTTCAAACTCTAAACTCGCGCTCACTTTCAATCTCGAAACATTCACACAATCGAACCTCTAACTTCTCAGTCCACAAGCTTTTCAAAAAATAAACCCTCCAATCTTGTCCTACACTTGATACGTTAAAACTTTCAAAGAGTCGAATTCGAAAAAGCCTACTCGTGACACCTCTCAAGTTTTCATGTGATCCAAGTCCCAACCAGTTTGCAAGCTCGGCTGTGCGGCGGGCTCGTGATGGGTTGCCACTTGCTATCAGTGTTTTCCACGGCAGGTGCACAGAGCTGTCCGACGATGCATGGCGCTCTACAGGCAACAGCGCATGGATGTGTCCTGAGCTTTGCTCCTCAGCCCTGTTATCCCGTTGAGCAGGGCTTCCTTCCGTGCCGGTGACGCCTGTCGTGCGGTCTATGTGCCCAGCACCCCTTTCGTTTCGCTGTCATGTCTTGTAAAACTAAGGAGCTTGCACGCACAGTGGTTTTATGTTGGTGACGAGCCAGGTTGGACTTCGAGCAAACGCTGGCTATGGATGCTGAAGGTCATCAAAGTTCTAGTTTTGAGTCGGGAACAAGCTAAGCTGGGCGGTGTCTATAAGCCTCCACTGTGTCTAGGCCTAGGGCTAGGTTTCGCACTCCGCACAGCCAATCCGATGGGCCGTCAGCTGTTGTGCAATGGTGGCCGCACTGCAAGCTCTGCGTCACGGTCAGCGCTGAAGTGCGCTGAACAGCGCTGAATGATTTGTCATTCTTCTCGATCACCAAGCCTTGAGCCTTCCGATCAAAGGTCGTGCAGCAAGCAAGCTTTGCGCAACCGTTGCAGAGTTTGTGAGCTGTTTGACAATATAGAGACGTAGATGGAGGCCTTCCGGTGTGGGAAGAACCCAACAAATGGAAGCTGGCACTTTCTGGGTTTAGGGAGCGCTTTGCACGTTCCGTAGGGATCATGATACCTCCATGAGCGGAACAACGTTCGCTGCAGGGAGTAGCAGCACTTCTTCAGTGTTCTCAAGGCCTTCGAGGCGGGACACAAGAGACCTGCGCGAATGTTTTCTTTCCGTGCCGAGGGAATGGCCCGCGCATTCGAAGGCACTCCACAAGTTCCACAAGCTGTCCGTGGAGACCCAGGCACCTCTACTGTCGCAGTCCTGCGAACGCGCTTGTCTTTGGCATCGCGCCACAGCCGGTCTTTGGTCTCAGAAGAATTACTTTTGAATTGCCGTCTTTAGAAGTAAGTTTAAAGCTTGGACTTATGCAGGGTCTTGTGTGTTTGCAGTTACGTGGCAGGCTTGCAAGCATCCACGCTGGTGAGGCGCCGGAATTGTCCCAAGGAGCGTATTGAAACCTCAAGCTGAATGTCTAATGCAAGCCCTACGGCCCTACTTGTTCTTGTCGACTGTGATCTGAGTGCCATGTTGCTGCGAAGGTGACAGGAGCTGTTTCTCCGCTGCCTGCCTTCCAGCATCTCGCCGGCCCTGATTGCAACTCCGGAGAAATCCGACAGAATCCAAACAGCAGCGGATATTTGTTGGCAGATCACCGAACAAGGCGAGAGGAAAATGCAAGAAGGCCGCACACGAGGTGCTGCGCGGGGCCTCGGAGGATCCACAGTGCCGTGCATCATGACGTCTACTGCGCATGCAGATGATTTCTATTTATTGAGTCATCGCAAGTGTTAAATTGTTTCCAGACAGCGGATCCAGCATCATTACAACACCCTAGTACATGGCAGTGGTTTCATGGGTCGGAGCAGGCACAAGCCTGACAGCTTTCAGCAAGCGAGCCAGGTGCCTCAGTCAAAGACTGCCCGACAACGTGCTGAAAAAGCAGCATGGGGACTTCAATTCACAGCTTGGACGCAAACAGCGCAGATCACAGTTTCTGTCCAAGTCGCGCTGCAGCGAGCAGCACAAAAGAGTCACGTGACAGACAGGATGTCGTAGTCTGGTACAAGTGAGTAAGACCCTATCATCAGGAGCTTCTGCAAGAGCACGGTTCACTCATGGTCGAAGGGCTAGGCGACTAGAAGGAAATGGCGCAGTTGCACAGATGGCTCTTCCATATGCAAGTGTACATAGAATCGTGTCTTCACCCAGTTGCCACATGGCCTGAACACCAGGCCGGTGTAAGCTTCCCGAAAGCGACATACAATGCCAGGTCTTCAAGGGACGCTTGCCGGATGGATGGACAAGTTTTGCAGAGTATAGAGTCGCCAGGAATCATGAGCATGATGGTGAACGTAGAACTGTTGTCGCAGCAGCTTTTACGGCTATGTTGCTACAGCCCTCACTCAGCAGCTATGCCACCATGGAAGGGCGTTCTCTAGCAAGATCAGCCAACACAGTGCCCAGTTCTGGCCGATTCAAGCAGTCGACCCGCAGCCAGCACTACAGACTTCTGCCTTGAAAGACAGCGCCATGGCTGAAAAAGAGAAGAAAGATAAGAAAGAGAAGAAAGAAAAAGATCCAAAGGACAAGAAGGAGAAAAAGGAGGAGAAAGATGATAAAAAAGATAAGAAGGAGAAGAAGGCAAAGGTTGGTTGAGCCTGTCAATGTTCTCAAAGAAGACTTGTGTTCGAATCAGGAGAAGCGACGAGATGAAGGTGGTCTAGACTTGTGGGCATCCACAGTGGACAACACGGGCTCCTTCGCCGGAGCCAATGCTTATGGCGGCCCCAAGGCCACCAGCGACCCAGCGGCAACTGCCAGGGCGTTCTGAGCCCTGTTTGAAGAGGCGCCACAAGATAAGCGCGAAAAGGAGATAGCGAAGGAGAAGGAGATTAAGAAGGCGTCGCCGTGCTTTGCGGACACAGACTCAGAGAAGTTAAAATCGTTACTGCTCTAGACCAGAGGACTCGCCGAAGAGCAGATAGCCAGATAACGAGACAGAATTGAAACATGCAGACAGGCAGACGGACGGACGGGCATAGACAGACGCAGAGACAGCGCGTGGAACATGTCTCTGTGCGAACAGTCGTGCCGTGCATTTCGGTGTCAACTCCAGCGACGGCAGAGACTTGTGGAGCTGCTTGGATTCGTGCCCTCGAGGATGCAGAGACGAAGAGCTTGATCGGAGTGAGCGACGTGATCACTGCAACACTCAAGAAGCAACACGAGGCCTCCAGGACCATGTCAGGCTTGCCGCAGGAAGTTGACACAGTGGGCTGCAGGCCAAGAAAGAGGAAGCCAGGCAATGCCGTTGTGATGATTTGTGCACGACACGTGTTAAAGTTTGAGTTATTTCATGCATCGAATTAGGAAGGAAGCTGAAAAGCGAAACAAGGCAATAAAGGCAGCTCGGAAAGTTCGACGCTCAGAACTTGACTTGGCTTTGGCAGCTCGAGTCTCCGTCTCTGAGGAGCAAGAGACCAAAGATGAAGCAGATGACACGTACCAGATTATGGTCCCCTTGGCTTGCTTTGAACCTTTTGGAGATTCTGCGTGCTGCTAAGCTGCGAAGAGGACAAGAGCGGCCTCGGAAATTTCATGGTGCCGCGCCCGGCCTGTTCGCACTCTCGACGTGCCACTGGCGAGTCGTCGGTCACAGGAGAAGACGGAAGTTATGGACATCATGAAGAACACCGTGAAAACAGCCGTCTCGCAATCGGGGTCACGATGCCAGTCATGTCCCCAGCTCTCGGCCATTCCATGGCCATTCCATAGCCTCTTGCATAAGGCATGTATGGCATGTGCCAACGCATGTTTGTTGTCGAGGGTGTCAACGAGAACCTTCATGGACGAGAAGCTCTACACCAATGCCCAAGCCAAATTCGAGTCCCTGGGTGATCTAAAGGCTTGATCAAGCAGTGGAAAGCTTTGAGCTTTTGGGTTGCTCTCTGCAGGCTGTCAAAGGCTTCACCTTCATCCGTGGTCCCAAGGAGGATTGCAGAGCTTCTCTTGGCTTCGCAGGTTTCGAAAGTTCGCCCCAGAGGAGCCAGGAGTCAAGCTGACTCTGCTTCGACCGGCGACCGTGTACGTGGCTTTGAGCAAGGCTCCAAATGAGGTGCAGCTGCATACTGGAAGCAGTTTCGCTGCAAATTGCAGATATCTTGCGTCACATGTTAAGCAGCGCGTGGCGAGTGCTGGCATGGCTTGAGTGACCTTGCAGGATGACCCATTTCTGAGGACCTGGCAGGCCAGAAGCAGGGCGTGTAGGAATGATTGTAGGTGTTTGAATAGCCGTCTTATCGTTCATCTTGTTCCAGCGAGGTGTTGGGTCCGGACTTCAATCTGCACTTTGGCTGAAGCTGAAGTTCGCAATTGTTGATGCTGGCCGTTAGGCTTGAGCTGATTGAGGCCTGAGTTCTCCGAAGATATTGCGCCTATACACGAGGTCAAGAAGAAGGCTTGCAATTCACATATTGAACGCTGATGATTATAAACACAATTTTGCAGTCGCAGGTCTACCGCGACCCAGACAATAGAAACATTGAAGTTCCGAAGCCGCCTTCTGGACTAGAAACCTGCTTGGTGTTTGCTGGAGACCAAGCTTATTAGATGGCACCTGTTATGATATGCAATGATATGCAATGGATTGGTGAAAGCTTGGCACGTTGTTGAACAGTCACAGAGGTCCTGCCAGACTTTCATGCGGAGATGTTTGGAGAGGTCAGCTGCCTCTTCTTAAACACATGTTGTGCACGGTGAGTCTCTGAGTTGGTGTGCAGAAGGAGAAGTTGTCAGAAGAGGAACTTCAAGAGAAGCCACTCCCCAAGACCAAAGCAGGGGCATGGCTCACTGAATTTACTCCATCTTGCTACGTTCCTGCGGGATCCTGCGTGTGTCCGAGGGAGCGAGCAGAAGCTGCAGCCAGGTCGGGTCTCCGGTTATTCACGGTTGTGGTCTGGTGGTCAAGCGCGGTTGGGTGGAGCTCTTGAGGCGCGCTGGAAGATCTGCCGCATCCAGTTCAGCCAAGGACATGTGCTGTCGATTCAAACTTTTGTCTGGGCAAGTGCTGCTTGTGCTTGAGTGCAAACGCTGCTTCCGCTCCGGACCCGCCCCACTTCAACCCTTTCCGGCCCTTCGGTTCCCTTTTTTGCAGGCCTCCCCTCTGCCAACCACACAAGCAAGAGCATCCGAGAGCGTGGCATAAATGTATTTTGCCCGTGCCCGACCCACCCCGTCCCCTCTCCTCCTGTGCTGCTTTCTTTTGTTTAATTCTGCACATGCCAGCCATTCGCACGGTAGCTGGTTTCCGCCCTCGAGCAGGCCTGTGTCAGATAACTGCGGTCGCTCGAACATCCGGTATGGTTGCCGCAGTTATGGCACAGTCGGTGACACGGCCTTGTCTGCCAGCTTGGAGTTTTTTGAAGCAGAATCCTTATTGTGGTTCGAAAAGTTGCCTGGGTATCCCGGGTCTATGGCTGGACTGAGGGATTTGCTTTCTTTGTGTTGGGGCGACCACTGCTCGGAAGAGGCCGACCATTCAAGCAGAAGGGTTCAACCCCCGTAAGGATGCACGGGTGCGGGTGCGTGGCGCAAGCGTTTCAAGAATTGCGGATCAATGATATTGTAGCAAGTGTCTGCCCTCGACCCTTGAAGTCTGCCAATTCAGCTTCTTGCACCCAACCGAGGATGAAGATCGCAGACATAGATATAAAGGACAGAGAAGCGAATTGACACCGACAAAACATGTGGGCAGCCAGAAAAGCAGAGACCGATTGACGTCTTGAGACAGCGTAGGTTACCCTTTGCCAGGGTTGAGGTGGAGCTTAGAATTGCAGGAAACAGACACTGCGGAAGGGTTGTGATTTGTGATCTGATCTGTGCAACTTCTCTGTTAGTACACAAACGTGCGCGAGCACATGCTCCGCCAAGCGATGACGATACTCGTAGTAATCATTCGGCCGTGATTGTGTTCAGGCCTATAGAAATGATTCCCAGAGCACTGTGCCGGTGAAGACGGACATGCTGGTGGAATGATCGCTTTGTGTCGAACCGCAGGAAGCGCCATCCAAGGCTGATGAAATCGAGGCATCTAATTGTCTGTCCAAGTAACATTCGTGGCTACTGCTGTAAGCCAGGCAATCCTCAAGAAGGTGGAAGCTGGAGAGAAGCTGTCGAACAAGGAGATGATAGCCACGTCACCTGCACCCTCCAATACGGTCTCCTCAGCGGTCACATGAAGTGTTCTATGCTCTAGCTTCACAAGAAGGGGACGAAGCAAATCCGGGCTTGAGGCATTGGATCTAAGCAATGGACTTGTGCAAAGGAGAAGAGGGCTTACGACAGACATCAAGAGAAGCCGGGCCCTTCGTTTTCATGTCCTTTCTGTTGGGTTGGTTGGTGACACAAGCAGTTCAGGAATGTCGTGTACAAGAACGAGGACGATGAACCGGTGGGTGGAATGAATGCTTTTAGCATCATCCTTGAGGCCCGCGCTTCACCAAAAGTGATGTATGTTTCAAGCATCATCACATTGCATGGCATGCAAGGGTGGCAAGAACGAGCCTCCGCCTTCTGGCGATGCTTTCGTCTGCAACAACTTCACGCTCTCGGCGCCGAAGCAGACTTTGTTCGACAACGTAGCGGCCCCGGCGAAGCGACGATGCTTTTTGCTTTCCATTCCCGGATGTTTTTCCCAGCCCGCAGGCGAGCATCACCATCGTTCAAGGCCACCGCTATGGCATCCTCGGACCGAATGGTCAGGCCAGGTCGAGAGTTCATGGCGACGCACGTCATGCCCAGCCGGGGCCCAGCCTGTGGCGAGCCCATTCCAAATCATTCCAAACTGTGAACTGGCGGGCAGTACCAGAGTTGTGAGAACTGTTTCGGATCCCAGACAACTGCAGGGAAAGACCACGTTGCTGCGGCACATCGCGGCGCGTGAGATGCTTTGGGCCCAAGATTTGCCAATCATCGATCGAGATGCAATCCTTGACCTGGGTTTCGCTCTGACATGCTTTGACAGTCAGCATTTGACTCGAACACTTCTCTGCCTCTACACAAGCACGTAGCATGCTTGGCTTGCTGAGGCCGGTGCCGGTCAATTGGGACGTCATTCTGGTGGAACAGGAAGCGAAAGCAACGGAGCGGTCTGCAGTTGAAGAAGTGCTGGCAGCGGACATCAGGTGGGTCTTCGTCGAACATTAACACCACACAGTCCTTCTCATGTGTGACTATGTGTGATAGGGCGGCGGAGCTGATCAAGAGAGAAGAAGACCTGCTTCAGAAGCTGGAGGATTGTTTTTCGCTGACCAACCAATCCTGCATCTTAGAGGCACGAAGAAGTGCATTAACAGGACATGGAGACAGCCATGGAGAAAGGAGAGGAGGTCTCCGCAGAAGATTTGGAAAGGACTGAAATGGACTGAACACCCACAGAACTGTGCTTGGACAGTCGAGGTTGACAACGGCTGAACCATTTCAGGATGCGCTCTGATCTCGAGAACACCTCTGCAGAGCTGGAGGCCAGAAATGTGTTTTATCAACCAAGGAGCGTCGGTTGCTTCGTGTGCTTGCGACTGTTCCCCTTGCTGGTCCGTTTTTTCGCGCATTTGCCACAACTATGGTGGTCTTTGTCGACTGGGATATCTGCAACATGGAGGTCTTGGACCTTCGATGAACGGCAACTACCCACAGCATCTTCAGAGCCAGAGCAACCCCTAAATGACAAGCACGTCAGCAACTGCCAGATTGCCCAGAATTGTCTGGTCAAGCGTTGAGGGCCAGCACATTCAGCCGAGCCATTACTGCAATCTGACAGCCAGCCTCGGCGAACAAGCCCTACGCCCTTAGGCCCCAAGAATCTTGAATCGTCCCAGGCCATCGGTGCAGATTCTGCTGAAGCTAGAGCAACTCAGATTGCACTCCAGCCTGACAGCCTGCGCGGACATTCTGTACAACGAAGGTTTCCTTTCATGCTGGGGTGCTGAGGTTCGAAAGATTTTGTGTGGCAATGGCCTCAGATCTGCTGCGATGCTTTTGGCCGCATTGCTGTCAGCATGGTCTGCTGAGGCTTAGGATTCACAAACGGCCATCCAGATGAAGACCGGTTTTCAATGGACAGGCCGCTGACGATTTTCTCAGTTTGCTGGCTTGCGATGTGGTTCATGCAGTGTTTGTGGAGCGTTGACGAAGGCCCACCTCCGATTGCCAAGCCAATTGTGTAACTCACAGACTTGACGAGCCTGGCAGGCCTGTGGTGCAGTTTTCGGGAGGATGGCGAATGAGAATCAGTTTAGCGAAGGCGCCGAGATCAGGAGCAGCTGGAGACAAATTGACTGCAAAAGCACATACACACAGACACAGACACGGACACGGACACAGACACGGACACAGACACATCAGACCTCTTGATCTGAGATGTCGTCGGTGAGGTGGCTTCGTTTTGTCATTCTTGCATTTCGCTGCGTCTGTTCCGATTTTGGTGGGACTCAAGGCTCTAACCTAGTCCTAGACTCCTAGACATAATTGCAAAAGACATAGTTTCATAATGTCTGCAACAAAATCCTAAGCTGCCGGCGACCACTGCACATGTGCCGAGCCTTTGCTTCTTATGTACATTGGGCGTCCCTTGGTCAGGTCACAGGGTTCCCCCCCCCTTCCGCGCACGCGCACGCGCACGCGCAC
>CAJNDV010015335.1:75353-87853 GCA_905221635.1 Symbiodinium sp. CCMP2456 | reverse complement strand
ACAGACACACACACACACACACATACCCACCCACACACACACATGACATACACACATGACATATACACACATGACATACACACATGACATACACACATGACAGACACACATACATACACACATACATATACACACATACACACGCGCACACACATACACACACACACACACACACACACCGCATGCACCCACGCAGACTTTGCTGGCGGGACGACCCGTCATGTTTTGCAAGTAAACCCCGACTTGGACGGCTTGGATCTTGCATGGTCTTGCTCTGGTGATACTGATTCTTGCAATTCCGCTTGCTCGCGATGGGCGCCCTGTCAACGTCACAACGTACCTGTCATCACTCAGATCATTGCGCACGTGCCGTGTTGCTATCATCCGTAGCCTCTTCACGTGAAAATGTGAAGCCAACTGAATGCAACTCAACGCGGGTAAAATGCGGCCACTGTGTCTACCAGATAAGGTTCTCGGGCCCGTGGGTAACTGGGTAACACACCGTTGATGTGGAACCAGAATGAACCCAGAGCCTTATTCAAACCGAAGCTTGAGGATTCCTGGCAGGGAACCTGGACTTTACAATCAGCATCTCAAATCACCAGGACACCGAACAAAGGCTTGAGAGTTGATGTGAAAATACAGGACAAGACTCTGCGGAACTCACTATGCGCTCACATGTCTGGCAAAGTTCTCTGCAGCCGACAGGCCGGTAAGCCGACGAGCCCTCGGTTTTGGGGTGCAATTAGGGGCTTAGGCTTTAGGGAGCAGCGGCACGCGTCGAATTGTTCGTGTCTTAGCTGGCCGATCGCCTTGTCGGCTGTCGCACGGATTGGGAGCAAAAATGCACGCACACTGTACTTCAATTCCATGCCTCGTGGATTTAGTTGAATGCAGCCAGATTCCACGCATCGTTACAGTTCAGCCGGCAGTCGCCTCCTACCAATCTTTGCCGGCATCCGCCCGCCAGCCCCGTTGCAAAGGTTTCCATTCGGCAGGGGCAAGTATGACTATATGACCTGAACATGAATTGAATAATTATGGGGTGATGCTCAAGCCCAGCTACACAACTAACATCCGGCAGACCCGCCGACAACCGCGCACCGACTTTTTCAGGGCGTTCTGTCATGTGCGGTACTGCATAGAGATTTTGTTGAGTCAACCGCTGAGTCATCCACTGTGTTGTGGCCCTTGGCACTCAAGGCGCTGTTCTTGCAGCCAAAGCTGCTGATGCTAGATGAGCCAACAAATCACTTGGATTTGGATGCAGTGCGAACCTCACTCGCTCTACCTTCCTGCTGGTGAGAAGACGACTCTCGTAACCTGTAAATGCAGGCGTGCTTGAATCTCTGCTTCTTGACTGAGCTGTTCCACTTGAACGTTGCTGCTGCTCTCAGGTTTTGTGGCTGGACACCTACCTGTCCGAGCACTATCCCCACTCTGTGGTCGTTGTGTCGCACGATGCCGACTTCCTCGATAGCATTTGTAACTTCGCTGACTGTGACTTTAAGAGGGTCAGCAGGGAGGGGATGTGGCATCGACGATCGAGAGCTCTTCGGTGCATGCATGTGAGACTTCATGGACGAAAAGACAATGAACGGCGCACGCGTGTGGCCTGGGCCTGTGTTGTCGCAAACGGAGGCTTGTTAAGGAAGAGCAACTTTGAAAAGTAGCTGGTATCAAGCACCGGCTCGCGGCAGATGTTTACATTTTGTCGTACGCATTTGAGCAGTTGCTGTGTCAGTGTTGTGATCATTTGAAGAGCTGCATAGTCTTTTCGTGCGCTGGTAGCACAGCCACCATCAGGGCCTAATAATACTTCTACGAACAGAGGCCTGGCTTTTCTGGGGTCAAGGACCGGGGTTTACGATCGGCGAAGCTGGTCAGCATGGCCTTGAAGGACGACTTTGTAATACTATTCACAGTCATACTGCCTGTGTAGTCACCTTGGTGGCCATGTATTTCCGTTGCCCACTGTTGAAGATGGTTGACGATAGCACCATGGTCAATACCGTCACGGCAGTCCATGCTGGACCTGTTGGTGTCCTACATAGCTTGAACAATCTAAGTGAAAACGAGTGCTGGTGCTCTGAGAAGTAAGCTCAAGCGATGTCAGGTCCTTGCAAGCACTGTCAGCTCTTGTCAAGCAGCGACATAATCCATGGAGGGCCGAACCTCTGGGACATAGATGCCCGGCTCGAGTCTGGTTTCTGCTCGGATCATGGGGGGTGACCGCAAAAGGCCATGGGAGCTCTTGGGGACTCCCGGGCCCGGCCGGAGTCTTCCGCGTTCACGCCCGCCCCAGCCGCGAACGCAGAACCTAGACCCCGATCTTTTTGGCGTGGGTTTGGGGCTTTCGTGGTCTTACTGTGCTGCATTGTGCTGCTAGGGTGAGTCGTGCTAGGAAGGCTACGTCGTTCAGGACTGTCACGTTCTGGAACAAAGATCGATAACGGTTCGAGACGGTTCGGCTCGGGACAGGAATCGTGCGAACCGAATGAACGTCGCAATCTCATGCAAAAAAAGGATTCTACCGGCGGGCATTGGCGGGCATGTCCGCAATGTGCAAGCCCTGGCATGGTAGCTCACACCAATTTTGCGATATCAACAAGACGAAGATTCTAAAACCTTCGTCATGGCTTTTTGGAAATTCAGCATGGCTTCTAAGAGTAATTCTTCGTGCGGCTTGTGAACCATATCGTGAATGCCCCTTGGGGAGTGCGGTTTGTGCTCATGCATCGCGCCGCCATTTTGTAAGGTGGAAGTTTTCCTGCATCAGCCAGCAGGATCTGTCTTGTTGAGATACTTGTCAACGACAAAAGCACCCTGTGCTTCGGCGCAGCAAAACAAGATCGTCTGTCCTCAGCTCTTTGCGGTCTATCTCTTAAGCAGCGTCCCTGCTAACAGTGCAGGCGCTTCTGGACCGAAGCATTTTAAGCCGACGTTGTTGGTCGGCCAGAAAATGGCTGCCCAGCATCCAGCTTCGACAAGTTCGTTGGTTTATGGGCCATGGGTGCTATGGGGAGAAGTAGCTGTACTTTTTGGCCGCTCTTACCTGGTCCTGCAACGGCTGCATGCCAGGATGAAGGGACAAAGACCCGAACAGCTTCCGATCCAACATTGACAGGATGGCGAAATCTGAAAGCAGCGTATCCGTTCCATGCGAACTTCACATGATCGAAAATCCGCTACTCACAATGAGCGTCGGCTCAGCACTTAAGATACTTAACTAGTTATATAACACTACATCACCACTGCCAACAAGCTTTATCTTCGGAAATGCAGAGTTGCGGGAAAATATTAGCACCATTGCCAACAAGCTGCACTTAAGAACGGCAGAAATACGGGAAAATTCATGTTGCTTCAACATGCCACCGGAAGGATCCCACATCCCACACAGTACTCCATGGCGAGGGTCGATAGCCTAACAACAATCTGCGAAAAAGGCTGGATTATTTTCTTATCTGCTTGTTCGCTGCTTTCAGCAGGCATACCATAAAAACAGAGACAGTACCTATTGCTGGCGGCGTGATCCAGCTGTTCCCGATTCAGAGTGCCTGGAGACCGCGTTAGTACAGCTAGCGGATGCTACTAGTAGTGGGTTGACGCACCTGAAGGAGTGCAAGGAAACATGGTTATTGTTGTCCCAGCACGTGAGCTCATCAACCGGTTGCTCAAATCTTCTTTGGTTGTTCACGCTAACGGCTGGCAGACACCCCAAGCAGTTAAGCGGGGTTAGGTGGGGTAACGGGCAGGGTCCTGGAATCAAAAATCCTTCGCCAAAGGCTTTATCTATGGTGGGTTAACTGATGTTTGTGGCAAGAGCTTTTTGACTTGGACTTAAATATAGTTTTTTGACATTTTTCTGGAATTTGTTTCCAGCTCCATGTTTCCTGAACGCCCCGGCCCCCACCCTGTTCCGCGAGTTCTAACCATCACTACCCTCATTGCTGCTATTCGTAGCTTCACGTGCGTAATCGGGTTTCTTTCTGATTTGCTGGGCGCCCAATCCAGTGCTGCATTGGTTTTGCTTGATGTATTCTTTGCCGACTCTCCAATGCCCCCGATGTTGCCGTGAAGAAGCTGCATATTGATGCGGTGCGTACGGGGGCAGTGTTCATACTATCTTTATGAGTGGTGCATCTGATGATGCTAATGTGGCGAGCAATCCGACACAGAATGCCCGCAGCACCAACAACACCATTGTTCAAGAATCGCCAATGTCATCCTGCTTCGGTTCTGTTGACATTACATTTGCGACGGTTTGTCAATATGCTGTCGATGTTAGAGCCACGAATACTGAATAAATGAATTCGAACATTACAATATGGCAACACCGAACATCACCGAGCATTGCCACGGAGGGTCTGGAGGTGCATCATGTTTCCCAGCAATATGATGGAGCCGCAAGACTTTGATATCAATAGAAGCTGGCGGAATAAACGCTGCGACTCGGCGTACTGCTGGCTGATCTGCGGCATTTCGATGTGCTGATCGCAATCCGTTTCAATTGCTGAAACGAATGGCCAGGACACGTAAGGAAAGGTTCCCGCCACATCAAAGCCGGCCCAACAGTGCCAACATTTTGTCACGTTTGACCATGTGTGTTTAGCCCGAACGGCTTGCCCGATGACAAAGGTACAGACATCTTGCATTTGGAGGAGCTTGGCCACATGCAAACACACGTCACGATGTGCAAGCAGTAGCCCTGTCGAGTCGAAGAAACCTGAAGGACAGAAAGCTGGTGCACTACCGCGGCGATTACACAGCTTTCAAGAAGATGCACCTGCAGAAGCGGGCGACGTTGGACAAAGAGTACAAGAAGCAGCAGGAGTGCGGGAAGCGTACTGCCGAGACCATTTTCCGCCGGGTTTTCACTTGCAGTGAGCTTGCGCTCCATCAGCAGTGTTCCAACATTGGAGGAGGCACGAATGTCGTTTGGTGCTCACCTGTTGCAGCATACAGGTGGCAGACAAGTCTCGCCCGTCAGCAAGCATTTCTCGTTGTGCAGGATTTCTTCTTCCGCCTGGCTTGATTTGCTGTTGGGAAGGGGTGTGAGTTGTGTCGGCTTGGCTGCCATGCGATATTTCTTGTCAGATATCCGAACTGATCGGCAAGACGCCAACAGGTATAAATCGGTGATGATCGGGTTTGGCACAAGCTGCACCATGAGAGAACAGAAGCACCTAAACCATTGAGTGTGAGAACGGTCGAGCTGAGATTGGGCAATTGACCAAACATAAGATGATTGGGCAAGCCTGTGTGTGTGCGTGCATGTGTGTATGTGCGTGCGTGTGCTTTTTGTATATACATACACACACACACATATCTTTATACACTTTGCAGCTATATGTTTGTTCATCTATACATCTGTGCGTATTTGTTTCTGTATCTGAATCTGTATATGTACCCGTGCCTGAACCTGTACCTGTACCTGCACCTGTACATGTACGTTACATATATCTATATATACATATATATGTATGTATGTATGTATGTATGTATGTATGTATGTATGTATGTATGTGTGTATGTACATGTACAATCTATGTATATGTATATGTATATGCAAGCATAGATACATATGAACATTATTTATGTAGATTCGCCATTGTAATGTAGACTTGTAGATGTACATGTAGATGAGTAAATGTGGATATATCTGTATATGTATATGTGGATGTAGGTGTAGATGTACATGTGGATACAGATGTAGATGTGGACGTAGATGCATCTGGTTGTTTTGGGCAGGGCTTGTCAGGACTCTGGCCAAGGCATTCTGTGAAGCTCAGCCTTTGTTCCGACAGGCCCGCCTCGGCGAGGATGCTGTGTACCTGAATCCCTTATTGATTTTGGCATGCAGCGTCTCATGCGTGCTTGTCCGTCGTCCGGAAACTTTATCCGACACTCTTGGAGACTTCAACCGGCTTCAATATCGAGACTGGATCTCAGCCAGCACCTCCCCATGTCATACCCTACCCACGCCTGTTGATTGCTTCCGCCGATGTCTTTCTTTCCCCTCTCGGTAGTGACAGGACGAGCTCAAAGCTTTGAAGAAGAAAGGGAAGACAAAGGCCACACGGCCACACACAGACGCAAAGTGTTAGTCATCGGAGTCATCTCCGCGCCAGGATGAGGCTGAAGCTCTTGTGAAGAACAAGTTTGGAATTGATGCCCTCGACGGACTCATGGAAAAGCACAAGGATTACGTTGTGAAATTCAAGTTTGAGGGCCATGGAATGGACAGATCACTGGGACTCAACGTTTCAGAAGTGGCATTCAGCTACAACGGCAAGGAGCCGTGGCTGCTTGACGAAGTAGAAATCGGCGTGGATTGTGGATCGCGCATTGCAATCGTTGGCCCGAATGGAGCTGGAAAGTCTACGCTCCTTAACCTGATGATGCAACACCTTGAGCCCTGTGTTGGCGATGTTGCAGTATCCAAGGGGATTCGTATCCGTCAGTACCACCAGCACTTTGAAGAGCTTTTGCCCTTAGATAAGACTGGCATCGAGTACCTCACGGACGAGTTTAATCTTGGCCCACCGGAGAAAGCCCGAGCTGTGCTAGGACAATTTGGGCTGCCAGGAAGCTCCCACTTCACAAAGATTGGAAATCTGTCTGGAGGCCAGAAAGCTCGTGTAGCTTTTGCTGCGCTGATGCTGATGAAGCCTCACATCATTATCTTAGACGAGCCGACGAACCATCTGGACATTGAATCTGTTGAAGCATTAACGACAGCTATCGCCAACTTCAATGGTGGCTTGGTGTTGGTGAGCCATGATGCCAGACTCATCACGGAAGTTGACTGTGAGCTGTGGGTGTGTGAGGATGGCGGTTGCTATCGATTCGAGAAGGACTTTGATGGATACAGGGACAAAGTCCTGCACCAGCTGGAAGAACGTCAGGCTGAAGTGGAGCGGATGGAACAGAAACGTCGAGAAGAACGAGCGAAGAAGCGTGCCAAGCACGTTTCAGAAGAGCAGCTCAGAGCCGCCAAAGACCGCAAACAGGCGGCACGGGCGACATCCGACTCCAAGGACCCAGCTTCGCATCTGCAGTTGTTCGCTTGAAGACATTCTGTGCGTGTTTTGTGTCGGGTCCACATCCAAACCGACAGAACCAAAACGATTTCTTCAGCACTGGCATTAAACGAGCAGCGTTTTGAGAAGACTATTCGTGCATATCCAGGCCCAGCCTGAGAGGCTGCAAGCATGGGGACCGCCTCGCGGCGGTGTTGCGGTCTGTCGTGCTCGAGATCAAATGACGATGCCAGTGCGCTGCTGCTGTGGTGGGTGGGTGGGCGGGTGGGTGCGGGGTGGGCGCGGGGCGGGGCGGGGCGGGGCGGGTTGAACCGGGCGAGGCGGGGCTGGGCCGGGTGGGGCGAGGCAGGGCGGGCTGAATTGGCAAATTTCCTGAGGCATTGTAGTTTTTTTGTCAATTCTCTGTCATTTCACCTGTCATTTGTCCGTCATGTTTCTGTCGTTGTTCTGCTTGTTTTGTTGAGTCTCAAACCCCTTGCCATTTGTTTGTCATTCTGGACGTCATTCCCCACCTCCCTTGCCATTTTAGAATGCTCTTGGAATGCAGATCATGGGACCACCTTGCGTGCCCTTAGGCCTGCCAGGAGTCTTGGAAGGCCTGCTGCAGACGAAAGCCATCCAAAAACTGACACATGCACTGCAAAAAATGACACAGCAATGAATGACAAGATAATTACTTGATGAAACCCAAGGTCTAGACCCACAATTCATACAAATTTACGGAAATGCTTACGAATGTATTGAAATGATCTGCCATGACGGGCCATGAGCTTACTTCGTTCAAGCATTTGAGCTGGATTTGCTGCCAAAGCGATGGACAAGACACGGTAAGACAGTGTGTCGATGCATGGACTTCGGAATTCCCCGACTTCGAGCTCAGCTTTTGGCACCTGCAAGTGGCACATTTTTCGAGTTTGCTCACATCTAATCGCAGTCTTGGCGAGCAGGCCCGAGGGCTCCTCGCATAATCTCGCATACCGTTTCTGCAACCTGAGGCTGTAAATCCAACAGCAATCAACAGCATGCAACATCTTAACTTCCCAAGCTTAAGCTCTCAGTCGCAACCCAACAGGCAAGGAAGGGCGAGGATGCGCAGGTTCTCGCAGGTTCTAGTCATTCTAGTCGAACACAACCTGTCGCAGCTTACTGCAGGGCTCAGGTTGAGGAGAACCGAAGTCAAAGTGCTGCGAGCAAACGAGGCACCAAGAAGAACAAACAATGTCCTTGAGATAACCAGTTTGCCTAGTTTGCTGCACATGGCACAGCCTTTCCTGTGAGGATGCCGAGAAACGCGCGGACTGACCGAGAGCGGTGTAGCTCCCACGGCTGCATCGATTTTCCAACGTCGAGTTTCACTGTGTGTGCAGGTCGGAAGTGCAATCGCGTGCCCTGTACAAAAGCCTTGCTGGTACGCTCGCCATTCGTGGTTATTTGTGGACATGTTCAGATCACGCGCGCTTTTAGCTGGCTCTGGGGCACTCGTTTGCTGCTTGGTCAGCTGGGCTCGATGCTCAAGCTTAGGTTCCGCCAAAGTCTCAGTTCTGACATTCTGGATCCTCGGTCACCCCGTGCCGCTCAGTTATTACCACGTGTTGTCAAGTCTCAGATCAGCAGGTGCCGGGCTCGTGTCCCGTCAAGCCACATCAGCAAAACTAAACGATCTACCCTAAGTCCATGGCACGCTGTGCAATGCCCCTTTGACCAGCCTTCCATCGGAGAGGCTCGGTCAGGGTGTCGTGTCATAACGCAGGTTCAAGCTCTTGGCTCATGACTTCGGGCAATAGCAGAGTGCGGGTCAGGGCACCGCCGACAGTCGCGCGTGTTAAGCCAGTTGTCCCGTCTCGGCTGGGGTTTGCAACGCGCATGAACGAGGCGGCTCATAGAGTGGCGGTACAGGGTCGCATGAACTGTCCTGCCCGCTTGAAAAGAAGGTATGGTTTCCGCCACTTAGTGCCCTTGCTTCACATCCTCACCCAGCCATTACAAAACTGCAACAAATGCTCTCTATGAAAGGTTGCAGCCATGAGTGGAGGCCACTTGAGCAAGGCCTTGCAGCGGTTGGCCTCAGAGATCAATGCCGGCGCAGTGGGCGTCCAGCCTGTGCATCAGGAGTTTTTCGAGCTGGTGAAGAGCATCGGCGAGTCTAGATCAAAGCAGGAGGAAGACAAAATCATCGTGGGCGAGATTGCTATTCTGAAGCAGCATCTGAGTGCCCCGAACATATCGGCAAAGAAGATGAAGGACCTTGCAGACAGGGTTCCTGCAGCTTAGGAAGACTCTCCCGTGACGTGGCAACCTGCGATCCCTTTACATAGCTGGGGAGTTGAAACCTCCACATGTCAGCAAAGAAGATGTGGCTCTTGTCTAGATTTTGCAACATGCTCAGTCGTGGCTGAGCTGTGCATCCTGTACTGTGTGCAGTTTTTTTGTCTTTGGCTCGCCATCTCCAGGAGTACATGATTCGAGCTGTTTATGCAGAAATGCTCGGTCATGATGCATCCTTCGCATACATCCATGCCGTGAAGCTGACCCACGAGAAGAATCTGTTTGCGAAAAGGACAGCCGTCGCTTCCTTGGGGTCCATGGTCTGGAGTGTGCTTTAAGTCCGGAGCCCGTGTTTTTTTGCTGTAGTTGCTCTGTGCTGGTTTTTATGTCTGTGCGCGAACCCAGGAAGCCTGTGCGTAAGTGAACCCCAGCCCCCGGCACAACAGCGAAAAGAACAACTCGCAGCCCCAACGACAGCAAAAAAAAAACACGACCCGGGGACGACAGCAAAAAAAACGCGCCACGGCAAACACAGCAACAAAAAACTCAACCCGTCTGGGGACGAATGCGAAGAAAACAACGCACCCCGGGAGCAAAAAAACAACGCGCCCCGGGGACGACAGCCAAAAAAAACCGCGCCCGGGGACGATTGCAAGAAAAACGCACCCCCGCAAGAACAGCAGCTCCCCGGGAACGACAGCCAAACAAAGAACACTCGCCCCCGCAACGACTGGACAGGGATCAAGCAAAAAATTCAATAAGGATCAAACACAATTAAATAAGAATCAAAAGTAAATTAGATAACGATCAAAAAACAATTAAACTGGCAACAAGCAAGGAGACAAGGGGAAGGAAGGAAGGAAGCAGAGGAAGGAAGGAAGGAAGGAAGGAAGGAAGGAAGGAAGGAAGGAAGAAAGGAAGTAGAAGGAAGAACACAGTAGGAAGGAAGCAAGGAAGCAAGCGATGAATAAAGCCAGCAATTATGGTTAAAGCGAGGAATGAGGGTAGAACAGTTTGCAAATGGGGGGAGCTGCCCCCCTCAACCCCCGCGCTTTTTTCGGCCGAACAAGCTTGCTTCAAAGCAGTCTCTTCGAAACCCATCATGCGAGCATTGTGTTTGCAAATGAGGGNNAACCCCCCCCCCCCCCACCCCCCGGCGAGTTTTTTTAGCCGTGCAAGCTTGTTTCAAATTAACCCATGATGCAAGCATTGTGCTTGCAAATGCGGGCCCCCCCCCTCCCCCCCCAACCCACCCGCTTTTCTACGCCGTGCAGGCTGGCTCCAAAGCATGTCAGCGCTTTTGGATCCTGTCATGGGAGCATTCTGTTTGCAACGAGGGGTGGACTGCGCCCCTGCCAACCCCGCTGTTTTAATCCGTGCAGCCTTGCTTCAAAATAAGTATAGCAGTTTCCTTTTTTGAAACGCACATGCGATCACTGTGTTGTAGATACATGATGCACCGGAATCGCCAAATGAGGGGGCATGTTTCAGATATATGAGGAACCGGAATCGCCAAATGAATCGGCGTATTTAAGATATATGATGAATCGGAAGCACCAAATGAGACCGCGTGTTATACATATATGAGAAACCGGAATCGCCAAATGAGGGGGCGTGATTTAGATTATGATGAACCGGAATCGCCACACGAGGGGGTGTGTTAATAAGATATATGGTGAATCTGGAATCGCCAAATGAGGGGGCATGTTCGAGATATAAGGTGAACCGCAATCGCCAAATAAGGGCGGCGTGTTTAAGATGTATGATGAACCGGCACCGCCAATGAGGGGGCATGTTGTAGATACATGATGAATCCGCCAAATAAGGGGCGTGTTTAAGGTATATGACGAACCGGAATCGCCAATGAGGGTGCGCTTTTAAGATGTATGATGCAACGGATTCGCCAAATGAGGGGGCGTGTAAGAAACCTGTGATGAAGCCGGAATTGCCACATGAAAGAGCGTGTGTAAGATATTTATAGGATGAGTCCGAAGAGGTTTGAATCTTAAAGCCTGAACCCTGAAGTTGAATCCGCTGGCCGGAATCGCCAAATGAGGGGGCGGGTCTAAGATATACGTGAACCGGAATCGCCAAACGAGGGGGGGTGTTTAAGATATATGAGGAACCGGAGGCGCCAAATGAGGGGGTGTGTTTAAAATATAAGATGAATCCGAGGATGTTTGAATCCGGTGGCCAAGCGACCCCGAAATTCTGTTGCTAAGTGACTCAAAACGGTGCGGACTCGGAGGGCTATGTGACCCTGGTTTTTGGTGGCTACCTGACCCCGGCACCAACAATAGAGGCTTTCGCTATTACAATATAGAGAAATAGAGGTTTTCCTATGGAAATCAAGGAACCCATCCCCCCCATCACCAAAGAGAATGGCCAAAGAAAAAACGAAGACGACCAAAACAACATCTCCACCCCAAAACCCTGCTAATTGTAATTCCCCAATAACGTGACACAAGACAGTCTTGAAATTGCAATCCCCTGGTAGCTTGGGGCAAAACAGGATTTTTCAAATCGAAATTCTTGCAAATTGGAATTCCCCAATAGCATGATGCAAGACAAGATCCCGCAACTTGTAATTTCCGGACAGCTTATGTATGTAGTCCCCCAACTGGCCTGAGACAACACAGAACCCTGCCAATTATATTAATTCCCCAATAGTTTGACACAGGACAGCCTCGAAATTGTAGTCCCCCGGAAGCTGGAGCAAAACAGGACTTTGTACATTCTGACGACTACCACCGCTACTACCACTACTACTACTACTACTACTACTACTACTACTACTACTAGTACAACTGCGGGACTATTACGACCAGTCTACTTGTTGATCCTTCTATATTTTTGTTTGATCCCTCCCCCTTAGGTTTTCTTGTAGCCCTGTAGCAACAGTATTGTTTAAATTTTTGATCCGTAATTTAGCTTTGATTTTTTTTGGTTTAATTTTTCATCCTTATTTAACTTTTTGTGATCCGTCACCCCACAACGACAGCCCCTGGAACGACCAAAACAAAACGCACCATCATAATAGTAATAGTCGTAATGGTAGTAATACTAGTAATAGTAGTAATAGTAGTAATAGTAGTAGCAGTAGTAGTAGTAGTAGTAGTAGTAGTAGTAGTAGTAATAGTAGTAGTAATAATAATAGTAGTAGTAGTAGTAGTAGTAGTAGTAGTAATAGTA
>CAJNDV010015335.1:20744-75253 GCA_905221635.1 Symbiodinium sp. CCMP2456 | reverse complement strand
TAATAATAGTAATAATAATCATAATAGTAGTAATAGTAATAATAGTGATAATAGTAATAGTTGTTACTATAGTAATGATAGTAACAATAGTAAGCATAGTAATCATAGCATTCATAGTAATAATAGTAACACTAGTAATAATAGTAATAATAGTAATACTAGTAGTAATAGTAATAATAGTAATAATAGTAATAATAGTAATAATAGTAACGAAAGTATAACCAATAAACATTTTTAGAATTAACACTAGTAATAACAGTAAATTGTAGGTATAACAATATTCGAAAAACTACAAAATGTATCAATAGTAGTAATAGTAGTAATTCATTCACAGTAACAATAGTGACAACTAAGATGCAGAGTAATAATACAAACAACAGCCATACCAGTACTAATGGTAATAACAGTAATAATGCAAAAATGACAGTTAATAGTGATCACACTAATATCATTAATAATACTAACGCTATTAGAAATGTTGATGTTTCCAATAATACTAATACATAATTCTAACAAGAGCTCGCGAAACATGTGTGATTATTATTAACTTATCCCAAATTCAGAAACACTTGTATTCAGCTACAAATTGGCTTCACACAGTTGCCCCGCCATGGTTGATGTCGCGAAATCTGCCGCTTCGAAGGTACGATCCATGTACATGGTTCATCGCCAAAACTACGCCAAACCTATCCCGAGCTAACAAACTACTATATTCAGTTACACATGCGCACGGCCAAATACATGTTCCGTGCAAACGTTGACTTGATTGGTTTCGGGGTAATAAATCGGTGTCTAGTAGGAAGGCTTTGTTTTCATCTTCATTTTCATGGGATTGAAGGAGCTAGTATGGGACAGAACGAAAGTTTGAAAGAACTACATGAAATGATTAACAACAGAAATAAAGAGAGAAAGAGAGAAAGAGAGAAAGATAGATGAACAGAACCGGTGCGGGCCCGATGAGGCCGGGGGTCATTTAGTTTAGCTAGGGGTTTCCTGCTCAGAGGCCCCGGCCCACATCGGGAATAGCTTTCACACATGGACTGCGCAACCAGTGCGCGCACGCGTGCGGAGGGGGGTGCTATGCCCTTCTCTGGACTGTGTGGAAGAAGAAAGATAGATGAACACTGACAGAGTTTGGGGGCAAGCCGTGCAAGCTTGCTTCAGGGCTTAGGAGTATTTTTGGGACCCATGATGCGAGCATTGTGTTTGCAACTGGCGGGGGGCTGCGCCCCCCCCCCCAACCCCCCACGTTTCCGAACCGCGTTGTGTTTGCAAATGGTGAGGGGAGGGGGCTGCGCCCCCCCGAACCCCCGCCAAACCTCCGCCGTTTTGAGCCGTGCAAGCTTGCTTGACAGCATAGGCATATGAGTGTTTCTTGAAACCAATCATGCGAGCATTGCGTCTGCAAATCGGGAGGGGCACCCAACCCCCGCGCTTTTTTGAGCCGTGCAAGCTTGCTTGACAGCATATGACTTTGAAACCCATTATGCAAACATTCTGTTTGCAAATGGAGGGGCTGCGCACCCCCCAGCACCCTGCTTTTTTAAGCCGTGCAAGCTTGCTTCAAAGCATGTGAGTGTTTTGGTATCTTATCATGGGAGCACTCTGTTTGCAAATGGGGGGCCCGCGAAGCATATGAGTCTTTTTGAAACCCATCATGCAAGCATTGTATTTGCAATGGGGGGTAGGCCTGTTGTTTGGTTAACCCCCGCGTTCTTTTTGAGCTATGCAAGCTTGCTTTGTTTTTTTAATTCATCGTGCAAGCATTGTGTTTGCAAATCGGGGGGCTGCCCCCTAACCCCGCTGTTTTAAGCCGTGCAAGCTTGCTTCAAAGTATATGAGAAACCATCATGCGATCATTGTGTTGCCTGGGCCCCCCGCAGCCCCTGGCTCATGAAAACACTAGTCTCAGAAAATACAGGTTATTCTTTGAAAATAAGGGACATTTTGGGTTTTCCTCAGAAAATCTAGGAAACATAAAGGAAATAGAAAGTAGGTAATTAGGCTTTTTTGCCCTTTGCGTGTGCTAGCTTGCATGTATGAATCTCTTTGAAACCCATCATGCGAGCATTGTGTTTGCAAATGGGGGGGGGCCCCAACCCTCCCGCTGTTTTAAGCCTTGCCAGCTAGCTTCAAAGTATATGAGAAACCCATCATGCAGTCATTCTGTTGGCTGCGCCCCCTGCAACGCTCATGAAAACATTAGACAATAACAGAGGTCATCCTATGAAAATATGGGAAATTGCAGGTTTGATTGAACAAAGAAATTCGACATTAGGAAACTGCAGAAACCAACAGAAAATATAGGTTTTTGCCATTAAAATATGAAGAAAATAGAGTTTCCTCCCAAATACAGCGAAAATAGAGGTTTTGCTATGGAAATATAGAGAACCCACCCACCCCCACCAAAAAAAGAGGCCAAACAAATGACATAAATGGCAGACAAAAAGAATCTTCACCCGCGCCCCGGCAACGACAGGAATAAAAATGCGCCAGGAAGCGCAACGACAGCAGAACAAAGCGTGCCGGGGACCGCAACGACAGCAAAAGAAAACGTGCCGGGGACCGCAACGACAGCCAAAAAAAAAAGGCGCCCCCGCAACGACAGCAACAAAAACACTACGCTGGCCCCCGCAACGGCAACGACAGCCAAAAAAAACGCGCCCCCCAACGAGACAAACAATAACAACGACGGCAAAAAAGCAGTCTTACTGCTACAAATCCTTTGCGCAAGACGGACTGTTTCTGTGCCTCAGTCTCAGTCTCGTTCTTATGCCAGGATTGGATATTTGACATGCAACCTTTTCCTGCACAGAGATCACGAGCTTATGCTGCTGCTGATCAACACAATGCAGCGGGACCTGGGAAGTGCCAACCACATTGAGGTTGGCTCCAGTTGTGTGAAGCTGACTTGTGTGCTATGTGAAAGTTAGTGCTCGAGATGTCGGCAGAAGGTTACACTTTAGGACTGGATTTCAGTGTCCTTCTGCAGTCTGCAGGTGTGCTCTGCCCTGACTTCGGTTTGTCGGCTAGCTCCTGGATGGCAGCCAATCTTGCCCATGTCTAACCCGGCCTTTTTGCATTTCAGTGAAAGCCTCCAGGTCAACTTGGAGATGATCCCAGCGATCTCGCCTCTCGTTTTCAAGCTGCTTTCTCACCCTCAGGAGGCCGACTTGAAGCCTTCCTTGATGCCTTTCGGACTTGTTTCAAGCCTGGCAGGCTGTGCGGAAGAAAGCCGTTGTAGCAGTGCACAAGTTCTTCAAGATCGTACCTGAAGCTGTCCTAGATCAGAAGGACATGGCGCGTCATTGCCTTCACCTGCGGGCGCTGTCTCACACTGGTGCCTTTGCGAAGGACCAGATTCGCAAAGTCTTATGCGATCCAGATCCATCCGTCATGGGAGCATCCCTCCATGTCCTATGCGAGGCCAAGCTTTCTATGCATCAGCGCAGACGTGTGTCCTCCGCAAGGGTTATCTGACCATGGCTTAGAGCAGTACGGGGCCGTTGCAAGACCGATGCGAAATAGGTGATTGCACTAGGGGCTTTCCCTGCGATTCGTAAAATTCACTGTAATACTTCACGTATGTCCCGGCCCATGAACGGAACATCACGCGTGCTCCGGGCGTGGGTGTCATTAAGTCATTCTCTGCGATTGTGGCTCTCTGCGAGTGCAAATCACATCAGGGGCAACGTGAAACCCAGGCATCGTTTTGCTAGGAAGGACATGAATTGTTGTTTTTGTTGCTGTTGGATTCTTGAGGGCATCAAAGCCTGGACCGGAGATCAATCTTTTCGGCTTCTGCAGTGACTAGCGTGAGGAGAGTCTGTCTTCACCAAGTTTGCCACAGCAACAGGACAACACGTGGTATGAGAGTTCCGAAAGGACTCCTCAAACTTCGCGGTCGGGGCTCGTAAAAACCCTTCTGCTCAATCTCTGATTCATCTCCCGAGCCTGGCCAAAAACTACTGAGGAAGTGTTCACGTAGCAATCGGCTGAATTTCTGCTTCGCATCCTTTTCTTCTTGCTTTTCTGCTTCGCATCCTTTTCCTCCTGCTTGCTGTGCAGCTGTGGAGGGTGGTTGAGGACCATGCTGCTCATCCGGCACGTCGTGCAAGACTGCCAGACCCGCTGGCAAGAAATGTACATGCCAGCCATTGGTCGAGCTGCTTGCAGGTCGCGAAAGCGCATCCGGCTTCATGCAAGGACTTGGTGCCTTCCTTTGTAAGCATCCTGAAGTGAGGCTCCAAGTTGTGCCGACTTGACGTACATGCACGAGCTCAAGCACCAGCTGCCGAGGCAAATAACCGAACATCGCTTGCCAAGAGACTTTGACTACCACCGGATGCCTGCACCATGGCTACAGGCTGGTGATTGCATGAGTCAATGTCATGCAAACATCAGATTCCCGGCAGGTGAAGCTCCTCTCCATCTTAAGCGTTTTGGGGACAGCCGACAAAGCATCATCCGAGCACATGTATGAGATTCTCCAGGAGAGGACCCGTGTGAACCCATCGTGCTCACTGGCAACCGAGCTGCAGGAGTGTATGCGTCGTGCAGACAGTGGGGTCAATGTCGGCTACGCCATCATCTACGAATGTGTGAAGTTACTCGGCTTGAGCAAGTGACAATCTGGAGTAGTTCTTTTTGTCAGAGCATTTCGTTCGCACGACTGGGCTCGACATGACGGACGAAAGGAGGGCAGCAACCGACTTCAGCAATGGGTTGCTCGAGATGGCTCGAAAGCCCAAAGCTCTTCCGAGCTCTTGAAACTGCTGGAGACGCGATGATGCGTTTGCAATTCGGGACGATGTCTTGCTGCTCTCACAACCACAGCGTCGACTCTTGCTGATTCACGAGAAGTTGAAGCGCCCTGCAGTCGCAATCCTTGTTGACCTCTCCCCCAACGTGCCCCCTTCTCCTATAATGGTCCCATAATCTACAACTTTTAACTATAAGTGTTTGCATTTTGGCAAATCCATCCGTTACAGTTTTGCGCGCCACCGCTGAGCGCAACAGAGACTTGAGTTGATGCCAAGGTGTATCACCAAAATTTTCCCGGACCATGGTCTTTTGGAGCTCGCGGCTTCAAACATTTCGAGGCTTTCCAGACTTGGCATGCCAGCTCGTTTATGCTTTTGCGCCATCCCATGTGCAGCGGTCCGGCTTGGTTGAAGGTTCATCTCCTCTGAGAACCACAACTTGAGATATCTGGGTGTTACCGGTCTTGCGCAAATCGTGCAAGTGAATCCGCCTCGTCGGCTCGTCTTGTGCCCTATCTGCGCAGTCCCTGGTGCACTGTGATACTAGGCAAAGCTGCCAGCCAGGACATATGCTGCAGAGCATCAGATGGTTGTCGTGGATTGCTTAGAGGACACTGGAGCCCTCAAGCTAGAGACACAGTCTTCTGCATGTGCGTGCAGGATCCGGACGAGACGCTAAAGAGGAAAACTTTGGATCTGTCCAATTGGCATGTGCAACAGCTCCTGCCTGAAAAGCTTCGGTTCTGCACCGGGTGAGCCAGGCTTTTCAGAATGACCAACCCGCAGAATGTGGTGGTAGTTGTCCGCACTCAGAATTGCACCGTGTGGTGTGGCACCAGTTGTTTTTTGGGGCAGAGGTCGACAAGCTGAATTTTCATCTCCGCACCAGCGTTGCCATTTCCTCAGATCGTTTGGACCAGCATTTTTTGACATCCATGAATCACGAAGCAGGATGCGCATCTCCGGCGCGACCTGGTGCAGAAGATCACCTCTTTGGCAGAGCGCTTTGCTCCGGACAATGAATGGTGCGACGGGTTCCGGGTAGTTGAGGATGCACAGCTTCATGGCCACCTGTCGTATCAAGATGTAGATTTAGGGGCGAAGCCATGGCCGCAAAGACGTGCGTGCAAATCGATGCTGCCGGACGAATCCATCACAACTAGAAAATCTGTGCTTATGTGTGCCTGGCACAGTGAAGCCACATGAAGACACCGGAAGCGGGTAAGGATCAGTGAAATGATTTAAGGACTTCTAGGCTTGCTCTGGTCATGTTGATGGAGCTGACATGAACTCGGAGTTTTGTACATGGTTGTCTGCACGATTTCTGTCGATGCAGGTACGTGAACACCATGAACACTGTCTTCGAGTTGAGTGGCGAACTCGTGCCTGCAGAGACTGCTTACAACTTGATGCCCGGCTCTGAGCATCTCTGAGCTCTGATGCAGGCTAGCTAGTCAGAGCGAGATCCAGAAGCTGTGAAGACTGGAACAATTCGGCTGTTCGGAGCACAGAGGGGGGTCGGATGCCCGGATACTTTCGCAACCATGGCCCCACAGGCCTGGCACTCGTGGGAGAAAATTGCCCGCAAAAATTCACCCTTCGCTCGTGTCGGTGGACGCTACGCTCAGAGTTGGAGGTTAGCACAGCTGCGTTTCCCAGAGGAACTATTTCAGGGCTTTGTCCTGTCTGGACTGCCTCGAGATCTCGGGATACTTAGATTATGATCTCGGCGATTTCGGAATTCTGAGGCGATTGGTGGCAGAAGGTGCTGGGGAGGACGAGTCGGCCGACCAAGCCTTTCGCGTGTTCGCCGTGAACACATACTTGAAGGTTGGGTTTGGGCTTGTGCTTTCATGGATATCAGTCTTTCAATTTGGCTTTTTGGAGCACGCAATCATTGCAGCTCCTGGAAAAGTCCACTCTGTCGGACATTCTGGTGCAGGCGGAGAGCAAGTATCCTATCATCTACCCAAAGGATTATCATTGCGAGCCTTGCAGGTGATTGCTTGGGTCCTTGGTGAATATGCCAGACTTGCAAGTGTGGATGGCTACAGCATTGAAGACATCGCAGATCTTCTTTCGGAATGTATCGAGCGGCCGCGAACCCTCCATGTGTTTGAAGCTTTCTTGTGAAGCATGCACATACACAGAGGCAGGGGGTGAATCGCGACAACAGCAGGTTTGAAGATCCCGCGACCAGAGGATTTCTTGCAAATGCCTCGAGCATTGCTGGAAGCTCGCATGTCTACCGAGTCTATTGTCTCTGGGTTACGAGGTGACAGCTCTGATGAAGCTGATTGGCCAACATGGTGTCAAAAGCACAACAGCTGAAGACATCATCCGGAGGACCGTGTCGGAGTGTCATGTTACTGGGCTTGTGGGCTTGTCTGGGCTCCTTGTGCAGTTACCGCTCCTCGCGAATGACGGACCTGCAGCAACGCTGTTACGAGCACCTGGCCTGGCTACACATCGCAGTCATTTGAGCAGATTTCGAACTAACGGGACCTGCTTGCGCACTCGGACTCAGGTTCGAGCAGCTGCGGCAATCGCCAGCCGTGATGCGCAAGGCGGACTCTGGAAAAAGGGTACATACTGTAGCATGTCGCCTGGAAGTCCCGACATGGTGTGTGCAGCCTTTGGTCTTGCGTTGCAAGGTGTTGCCGTATGATGCCTCCTGCGAAGATATCATCGTCAACAAGGCGAGGCTGGCGTGTGCGTTTTATGCATCGTGAAAATACTCCATGCTGTGTCTTGAAGGCCTAACTTGTCAGAGGTGTGAGTCGTTGACGGG
Organism: Symbiodinium sp. CCMP2456; assembly: GCA_905221635.1. Lineage (NCBI taxonomy): Eukaryota > Dinophyceae > Suessiales > Symbiodiniaceae > Symbiodinium > Symbiodinium sp. CCMP2456. The sequence goes on along the minus strand of CAJNDV010015335.1, from coordinate 67,699 downwards.
ACAGTATTGGATTGCTGCAGTGGGGCGGCCATCGCAGCAACAGGTAGGGAGGAGTTATCCGCCTTACCAACTCGCAGTACTCCTGTTCATGTGGCAAGATACTCCTCATTACTCATCTCTCGTCAGTCTCTGATGTCGGTACCTGATTCAGCACCGGCAAGTGAAAGATGAAAGATTTGCCAGCTTTGTGTTGATCAGCACGTGATGTCGATACTTCCTGAGCCGTACCGGGTACCAACATCGGGTGAGATGATGGTGATACACTGCCCGTTCGCCTCGACTCGGTGTTGCTCTCGCTCTGCTGGATTTTGCCGGCACTGCTTCTTGGGGTGAATGTTGGAGTGATTCGCTGCCGGCGCCGCCGTTGGGTGGTGTCTGTGTCCTTTCCTACGTATGTACAGTACATGCTTCTGGTTTGGAGCCAGGATCAGACAATCCTCGCACGCGATGAACTGAAATAAATTCAACTCGTGGTTGTGCGTTTTTTCTGAAAATCCCCATCGCGTGTGACACGAGAATGTGGATCAACGCGGCATGCAGATTCGAGCCTCTACAACTGTTTCCATGAGAGAGATGTCGTCGGGAGCGGATCCCTTTTCCCTTCGGCAGGGGCCGGCTTCTGGTTTGTGGTAATGTGTGGAACACCCTCCGGAATCCACAAGTTTGCAAAGCTCGAAATTTACTTGTAAACCCTGTCCTGGTTCCGCAGCTACTTCTGTGGAGAGCCAGTCATGGCTTCGCAAATCATGTTCTTGTAAGAACAGCAGTTAAGAAATATGCGCAACTGGCTTGGACTGGTTGAGAGAGCGTCTTGAGTCCCTGAAGCATTTGTGTCAGAGTCAGGAAGCAGAGCCTAATTAGCCCGCGGGGGTCAACTGTTGACATTGAAGGTCTGGGCAGGCGTGCTGCAGTTTCAGGCAGACATGCAGGTGTTCATCTATCACTTAGTGTGTTTTAATAAGTCGCGTTTGCTTGCAACTGACTTTAACAGCCATGTTCGTCCATTTTGGGTCAAGTGCCTTGTTTTTGACGTTTTCAGCTCCCAGTCTTTCGCGGAGACAGCCATGGCCTCAGCCCAAGATGATGACTGGGTCAGCCAGGTGAGACGCTGTGAGCAACAGCTCATAGACCTCATCAGCCTAGACGGCGACCTAGTCGTGGAGGCCTTGTCGAATATACCTCCAGACGCCCGCGGGAGGCTTCAGACAATGCAGACCTTAGCCGAGGAGGTGGTAGTCCAGGCAGCGTTCGGGCAGAACATCATTGTAGACACTGGCTTAGGCTCAGCCTCCTGGTTTCCCATGGAGATAGACGAAGACGATGCCCAGCCAGATGCAGACGCAGCACCGTCTCAGCCGCCTCCTAGCCTGCCACTGACTCAGACAACACAGTCTTGGGCAGACCAGCTGGATGGAGATGATGGTCTTCTTGGACCGCTTCAGCAAGTTCAGCCGCCAGCAGCCGCGCCAGCCGTGCCTGAGGTCGCAGCACCGCTCTTGCAGCCAGCCATCACGGTGGTGACTCAGGTTCAGCAGCCGCCTCAGACACCGCAGCAGCCTCAGCCGCAACCTCAGCCTCAGGTACAGTCAGCCAAACAACCGCCGACCAAGCCGATGCCTCAGCCTGCTCAGGTTACACAGCCTGCGCAACAGACAGCAGACTGCCCCTGCTCAGCCTCAGTTGCCGCAGCAAAGGCAGCAGCGCCAGCATATCCTGCTCAGCCCGTGCCTCAGCCGCAGCAAGTGCACCCAGGCCAGCCTCCGGCAAAGGCGCCTACTGTGCCCCCGCCGCCGCCCCACACAGTCGTGATCCGAGGCCCCGGGCAGCAGGGCACCCCAGACGTCGGGCCGATTGCAGGCCCACTTAGGCAGCCCATGCAGCGGCCCCTTCAGCCTACACCAACCCAGCCTTTTGTTGCTGACCAAGACGCCCTCAGCCGATTCCCAGACGAGCTAGTCGGCTACAACGCTGGCATTTATTATGCTCGCTATGCAGCCGTAGGCGACCAAGGGCTGTTGCCGCCGCACAGACCGTACTTCGCGCCACTAGTCTCAAGCCCAGACTTCCACAGTCCCTTAGGGACCACGGTCATACGACCGATGGATTCTGCCTTCACCTCTGTCCCATCTGCCAGAGGCGCAGTTGCAGCCGTGCTTTAGCCCTAGGCAAGAAGGGTGGCATAGCACATGCCCACCACGATTGCCCGTTGTGCCATGTCCCAAGACATGGTCGCCGGGCAAAGCAACCTTAGGCACAGAAGCCATGCCGCAGCCTCAGCTTTGTTGTTCTGTTGCTTGGTCACTGTTCTGCCCTGCCTGTGTTTGCTTGCTGTTGTCAGGTCTTTCAGCCCACAGCCCCAGCCAGCGGCGGTCGTATACAGCCCAGGCTCAGACAAAATCCGCGGAGCAGGCCGTGGACTCAGAACAGTGCACCAGCCCTGTTGCATACTTTGTTGGCCTGTCAGGAGCCTTACTCTGAGGCAGGGTAGCTTAGGCGGAATGTGGTAAGGGATATTTTGGCTTGCGGCTAGTCTGGCCTCAGTTCGGTCTAGCCTTAGCTAGACAAAGGCCCCGCCTTTCCCGCCAAACAGCCGGCAGGAATTTTTTTGGCCACTGTCTATTAGGCACCCGCGCTTGAGCGCCAGACAAAACAGCATGGGCTTGAGCCCTCTGTTCTTATGCCGGTTTGCCTGTTGCACTGCTGGCTTGAGCCTCGCAGCTTCCTTTAGCCCGGCCCTGTGATGTCTCGGCTTGAGCTGGGAGATAGGGGCAGTCCTTGGGGACTAGCCTGGGGCCAGGCTCTTACTGGTGGGCTTGAGCCCTCTTGACACAGCTTGAGCTGCAGTCAATTCAGCCTGCCGCCCAGGTCGCTGTTGTCTAGCCTGCGGCCAGGCTCTTACTAGCGGGCCTGAGCCCTTTGACTCAGCTTGAGCTGCAGTCTTTGTGTCTGGTGCCCAGGTCGCACTGGCACCAACAGGCCAGGCCCTTTCCGTCCTGTGGACAGCACGGCCTTGTGGCCCAGGTACAGAAAGCACGCAGACTAGCGCGCCTTGAGGCGTGCGTCAGCCTTCCATAGTCTCGTGCTGCTTCTTTCCTGTCAGGACATAGAAGATGTCAGCCGTCAGTGACAGCAAAGTCACCTTCAAGGCAAAAGCCCTGCAGCATGGGGTGCCTCAGGCAAGTCTGGATGCCTGGGAAACTCAGGGCATAGCCAGCTACAGCCAACTGCTGTTCAGAGTGGCTTCTGCACCGAACGCCATAGACTCTGCCAAGCTTCAGTCGCTGCTAGACAATATGCAGCCCAAAGCCACCGAGGCGGTCACCTCTGCAGTGAACCGCCTTCTTTTTGAAGCAGGGACGTTTGTCGTCTCAGAACTTAGGAGCACCTTGGAAGGGCCCTCTGCCGAGCCTAGCCGTCGTTTGTCGACGCAGGAACGGGCCAGCCGTTTGCAGGCTCTCCAGACTAAACTTGGCTCCTTCAGGATCTCAGGACAGTACGAACCCAGTCACCAACTAGTCGACAGCTTCAGCGCGATGCTAGCCGACCAAGCCTTGCGGCATGTTCCCCTCAATAGGTGCAGCACGAGGGAGCAGGAAGTAGCCAACGTCAGACGAGACGAGCACTTGTTGCGGCTCGAGAACTCTGCCCTTCGTTTAGCCAGCAAGCCGCAGCCGCTCAAGGCGGATCTTTCCACAGAGCTCAGAGTCTATCAGGCGCTCAGCAGACGGGGGTTAGCCATAGAAATGGCAGGCATAGGCTCTTTTGACGTTCACGAAGCCTACTCTCGCAGCCTGCTGGAGCACCTGCACAGACCAGCGCCTCCGAAATTCGAGGCGCCAGGCATCGACAGCCTCCTTCGCGCAGACCGCGAACTTTGGCTGCGAGTCTCTGAGGAAGTAGGTAGCAACTTTGCAGCCCCTGGCCAGGCATCAGCCGTGGACGATGCCATTCGGAAGTGGCAGAGCAGTATGCAAGTTACATATTTTCTAGTCCCTGTGCCCAAGCCCGAAAAACCAGACAAGCCGCCGCTCAAGCGGACGTGGGAGCCGTCCTCCTACGCAGACGCTCCAGCCAAAGGTTGGAAAGGCAAAGGCAAGTTCAAGTTCATGACGCAGGCGTGGCAAGCAGGCAAAGGTGGCAAGAAAGGCAAGGGTAAAGACAAACAACAGACGTCCATGCCCTCAGCCTTGAAGGGCATGGATCCCAACTATCAGGGACAGCCGATCTGTTTCAACCACAGCCTACCACATGGTTGTCAGGAACAGACCTGGGATACCGAGCACGGCAAGGCCTGCAGGAGGGGTCTGCACATTTGCATGAAATGCCATGGAGATCACAGCTTCTCCGCCTGTGACAAGTGACAGGCCTCCGGGCCAGCTGAACCCGTCCAGTCACAGGAAGCTCTTGCTGAGGCTCCCGTAGCCGCCAAGGCACAGGGGACGCCTCAAACGCAGCCGCAAGCTCAGCCCTCTGCAGACGTTGAGTACAACCACCTTCAGGCCCCGTGCTCAGCCACTCAGCCCGTGCTCAAGCCTGCCAGGTCGTTGTTTGTTGAGTTGTTTGCTGGCACAGGTAGACTTTCTAAAGCCTTCGCGCAGTTAGGCCTGCAGGTTCTTGCTATAGACACCAACCGTGTGGAGACCGTGCCATCTCTGGCCTTAGACCTCTCTCAGGCGCCCAACCAGAGGCTGGTTCTTGAGCTAATTCGCTCTAAGCGAGTTGCAGCCGTGCACTTGGCACCTCCCTGCAGTACTAGCAGTGCAGCCCGAGCAATCCCTGCTGGCCCGCGCTCGCCTCAGCCCTTGCGCAGCCCCCTCTGTCCAGACGGCCTTCCGGGGCTCAGCTTTTTCAACAGGAGCAAAGTCGCAGCAGCCAACAAGCTCTACACATTCGCTTGCAACGTGATCGCGGCCTGCCAGGAGTCAGACGTAGTCTGGTCCCTAGAAAATCCTGAGGCGAGCCTCTTTTGGCTTACCAGCCCGGTTTTAGCCACTTGGAATCGCTTCAAGCAGCATATCTGTTTTGGAACGTTCGATGCTTGTGTGTATGGAGGCCTCAGGAAAAAGCCCACGACGTTTTGGGCAAACATCCCAGCGGTGGAGTCCCTGTCTCTCAGGTGCCACGCAGGCTTAATGCACAGACACGCCCCCTGGGGCCGTCAAGGAGCCGGTTGGGCCACAGCTGAAGAAGCAGCCTATCCACGAGCCCTCTGCAAGCGTTGGGCAGCCTTTGTAACTCAGTCCCTGGCAGACCGAGGCGTCCTTGCAGCAGACACTCAAGAGCAAGGCGCAGCCAAGTACGCAGCGCATGAACGCGCAGCCTTGGGCCTGTTCCCCAAGGCTACTCATGCACCAGTCTCCGTAGACCCCTTTCAGAACAAACAGTGGGTTCCCTTGCAGTCGCAAGCTGAAAGGACCAGATTCGTTCCAGGCACGCGCCTTCAAGGACCAGACTTCCCCAAAGGCTCTACGACCATTACAGTGGTCGTGGAGAAAGGACAATGGTGGGCCTTAGTCGGACAGCCAATAGAGCCTGAGCTCTTTGCGCAGCGCGCACTGAGCAGCCAGCACCCACAGTGCTCCCTGCCACCGTTGCCGGCCGGCGTTGGACAGGGCAGTGTATGACTTAGGCCCTAGGCCACATGGACCTGCCAGACCTCCACAGACTCCGTTGCCAGCGCCTCAAGGCTATGTGTGACATGGCCACTGACTTGCAGACGAAAGAGGACTCAGACCATCGTGTCTTGCCTTCGCATATGCAGACAATCCTCAGAGGCAAGCGCATTCGTCTCTTTGAGACTTTGCTGCGCGGTCTGGATTTCCCAGACAAAACGCTGCCAGACGACATTAGGCATGGGTTCCGCATCACAGGTTGGCTGCCCGACACTCAGACCAGGCCAGGCAAAGTCGTCCCCCCAGCCTTGCATAGAGATGAAGTTTGGAACCAGAGACAGCAAAACAATGCCAACACTTGGGCCCGCTGTCGGGCCAGTGGAGATGCTGCCCTAGACAAAGCCTTGTGGCAACAAAGCCTCGAAGAGTGCAAAGCTGGTTGGGCTGTCCTGGAGACAGGACACCGACAGGCACCGTTGTCTTGCGTGCTGGGCAGACGGTTTGCAGTCAAACAAGGAGATAAGGTCAGACCGATTGACGACCTGTCCGTCAGCGGTGTTAACAGTACCCTAGGCACAGACGAAAAGATCGTGGTTCAGCCCGCTGCTAGCACAGTCGCGTTGGCGTTGCACTTGCAAAGCCGGTGCCTGTCTCCCTTTGCCAGGGCCAGCCAGCCCACAGGCCTAAAAGGCAGGACCTTCGACTTAAAATGGGCCTTTAAGCAGCTAGGCATCCATGAGCAGGATCTGCCCTTCGCTAAGGTCACAGTCTGGGATGCAGACCGCAAACAGCCCGCAGTCCTGTCTCTTAAGGCTTTGCCATTTGGTGCCACTGGCAGCGTCCATGGATTTAGTCGGTGTAGTCTAGCCTTGTGGCACATTGCCGTCAGTCTGCTGCTGCTGCCGCTCACAGTCTTTTTCGACGACTTTACGTCTGTCACAGTCACTGACGACTGCAAGAGCGTAACAGACAGTTTCCTGCTCTTGCTTAAGGTCCTCGGATGGCAGGCAGCTCTGACGGGGAGCAAAGCTACTGACTTCGCTGAGTCCTTTGTCAGCCTTGGGATTGCCTATCTACTACCACGCACTCCTCGTGGCTTGATACGTGTACGTAACACAGACAGCAGACGCAAGGAAGTCGCCGCAACCTGCCTCAGAGCCCTGCAGACCAACAGCCTCTCCCCGGCCGAATGCCTAGCCTTTGCAGGTAGACTCAGGTGGTTGGACGCCCAGACCTTTGGGCGCGCAGGCCGCTGGGCATTCAGGGTCATTCTTGAACACGGGCTGCGCCCGGGGAGGCGCAGACCCGTTGACCTGACCACAGCCTTGCGCGACGCGCTTACTTGGACACTGCAGAATGTCCCAGAGTCCCAGACGCAGCGCCGCAGCGCCCAGAAGTTTCCGGCAGCCAGCCACCGCCTCCCGGCATGTCTTCACAGACGGCTCTTTCGAGCAAGGAGTTGGCAAGCTGGGAGGGGTCCTTTACGGAACAGACGGCACAGTCACGGACTGGTTCACTGCCACAGTCCCTTCTGACGTGGTAGACTCCTGGCTAAGGGAGGGGACCAAGCATCCCATCCTTCAGTGCGAACTCCTGGCAGCATGCCTAGCAGCAGCAGTCTGGGGCAGGCAGCTACAAGACCAACCAGTCACATGGTGGCTGGACAACGACGCCACCAGACACTGCCTCATTGCGGCCAGGGGCTACCCTCAGTCTAATTATAGACTGGTGCAGTCCATGCTACGCTGTGAACAGCACTTCGAGATTCAGTCATGGTTCGCAAGAGTTCCGAGCATCTCGAATCCAGCCGATGCTCCCAGCCGCGATGACATTCCGACCAGCCTGCAGCGAGCCAAGCAGACAGAAGTGAAGGTGGGGTGGATTAGATGCCTAGTCCGAGGAGCCGTGCCCCTAGTCCTACTGTCGCCCGGAGCATTGAAGGAAGATGGGGGGCAGAATGACGTTTTGCCTCCACCTGCCTGAACAGCCGGTCGCAGTCGCTGTGGCAGTCGGTCCAACAGACTGACCAGACCGCAGCAGACTAGAGGGCCCGGACTTGAGACCGGATTGAGACCCCACCTTCGGAAAAGGATGCGCGTGAGCTGCTTTACTCAGTAGAGAACTGCTGCTGTTAAGTCGCGTTTGCTTGCAACTGACTTTAACAGCCATGTTCGTCCATTTTGGGTCAAGTGCCTTGTTTTTGACGCCCGCCCTCCGCATCCCGTGAGAAGGGCACTTGATCCCAGTTGGGAGTGTGGTTTTGGTTTTGGAACAGTCAAGCGCAGCCGTGGCATCCTGACGTTGCCCTGGGAGGAAGACACCTTTGCTTTCGTAGCCAGCGACAGCACCTTTCTGGACAGACTGCAGACAGACTTGCTCACTGCTCCAGACCCGGTGCCGCTACCTCAGAGACCCGAGGCCAAGTCTTCGCAGACGCTGCAGGCGAGTCAGCTGCCTCAGCCGCAGCTCAGGCGCCTCAGCCAGTGGAAGCCCCAGGACAGTCAAGCAGAAAGGCAGGCAGCCCTGTCCAAGTGGAGTCAGCTCTTGCGAGCTACGCCGCACTTCTTCCAGCCGCAGACGCTCAGTGAGGTAGCAGACCAGTGCAGTCGCAAGGAGCTCGGAAACTTAGACCTCAGGTTTGCCAAGAAAAGTACTAACACTTTGCTCAACCGAGTCAGCAGCTTTCAGCGCTTTGCGGCTTGGACTCTGAAGGCTTTCCCGCACGAGCCCCTCAGCGAAGCCTTGGTTTTTCTCTACTGTCAGCACGTAACAGCCAAACAGCCAGAAAGCAGTGCTCCAGACCAGTTCTGCCAGTCGTTGAACTTCGTGGACGGAAGCCTGGGACTGCAGACGCCGGCAGCCGCCTTAGTCAGCCCCAGAGTCCAGGGCCTGGCGCACCAGGCTCTGCGCAAGCAGAAGCCTCCTAAGCAGGTGCCAGCCTTGACAACAGACCAGGTCAGGTGGCTACAGACTTTCGCTGACTCAGACGAGCCACAGTACGAATGTTACCTGGCCTCTTCTTTTCTTTTTATGGTTTATTCCAGGGGTAGGCATAGTGACCTTAAACGCAGCCGCACTCTCTTCGTTGACACAGACGACTCTGGCGCACCAGTCTTTCTCGAGTGCGAAGTGCTGAACCCGAAGCAGTCCAAGGCGAGCAGGCGCAGAAACCTTTTCCTGCCTCTGGTAGCCCCGGCAGACGGAATCTGCAGCCTGCCGTGGGCAGTCAGATGGCTGGAGCTAAGACAAGCCCTTGGCCTTACATGTTCGGGCAGCCTTGAAGCAGCACCTCTTTTGCCGGAGCTAGCCGCAGACGGGAGCCTACTGCCAACCAGCATGGACTCAGCTACTGCAACCAGATGGTTGAGATGCATTTTGTCACGGCAGCCAGGCAGCAAGACAGAAGACATTTTAAAGATCTCCAGCCAAGGTCTTAAAGCCACTTGTCTCAGCTGGACAATGAAAGCAGGCATTCCTGACCCTGACCAGACGTTGTTAGGCTACCACAGCCGGGGCAAGAGTGGTAGCTCTCTCAGTTATGGTCGAGACTCTTTGGCCGGGCCCCTGCGTCACCTTAGTCAGGTCTTCGACGACATACGCGCAGGACGCTTCAGACCCGACAGCACTCGCTCAGGGCGGTGGCAGTCTGCGCAGCCGGCACTTCCGTCTACAGCCACCACCCCGACTTTGACGCAGGCAAGACCTTTGAAAGACAAAGAGCAGCCCGTGGCCAGCTCGGACAGCAGTAGTGAAGAAGACCTTGAGTCTCAAGGCTCCTCTGGAGACGAGGTTCAGCTCCTACATAGCGTCAGCCACAGCCTCGCTTTAGTCGCAGGCAACAAAGATTTTCAATTTCTGACTAACGTCCGGAGCGGCGTTATACATATTGCAAAAGTAGCCAGTGACAGACTTCTGTGCGGCCGTACAGTCTTTTCAGGCCTGAAACGTTCAGACACAGTCGATTTGTCTGCAACTCAGGCTTGTTTAACCTGCCAGTCAGTTGCAGACGGTTTAATAGACGGACAGTGGGCCAGCAGCCATAATTGGCCAATGCCCTAAAATTTTCGTTCCTTGCAGGGGGGCAGAATGACGTTTTGCCTCCACCTGCCTGAACAGCCGGTCGCAGTCGCTGTGGCAGTCGGTCCAACAGACTGACCAGACCGCAGCAGACTAGAGGGCCCGGACTTGAGACCGGATTGAGACCCCACCTTCGGAAAAGGATGCGCGTGAGCTGCTTTACTCAGTAGAGAACTGCTGCTGTTAAATGCACGTGTATGCATGCTGCACATCATATATGTACAGCAATGTGCATGATAGCCTTTCAGTCCACGTCCATCACTGCAATTGTGCATGTGTGGTTGTGCACAGATGTATGCTCGGCTGAAACTTTTACCTTTCGTGCACATGTCATGCACATATTCTTCTTTTTCTACAACAACAACAACAACTACTACTACTACTACTACTACTACTACTGTTCGAGCAGGAGCTTGCGGGAGTATATGAGTATGTACATGTATATGTATACGTATATAAAGCATAAATATGTATATGTATATGTATATACAAGTGTATATGTTTATGTAAATGAATACAAACATGTATATGTAGATGTACCTCTATGTATATTTGTATATCTCGGTGTATCTTTATATGTGTATGCATGCACCCATGGATAGATGCAAGGATGGATGGACATAGCGAGCGGTTTGTGGAGGTATCGATTTCGATTGTAGAGTTTCTGTGTAGCAGTTGGTGTATGTGTGCACGTGCCCGAGCACATGTTTCATTCCGCACGTATTGAAGCCGCTGTGGTGCATGCAGCATCAGGTTTCGAGGCGTATTCGACAGATGCTTCTGTGGTAGGGTAGTAGTGTCGGGTTTCACTCGCTGCCAGGACCTCAGCTTCCTCGACTCTTTCGTCAGAAGAAAACTGGACGAAGGTACGAGTAGTTGTGTCGACGCCTCCGTACTGCCGGCGCAGAGTACCACGTTTGATCAGGTGCGAAGCCGTACCAGACGGCAATTGAGCGTGCTCGGGTGCAGGAGGGCAGCGTTGCACCAAAGGCCAAATGGGCTTCTTGTCGCATGTAGTGATGTACAGTGGTAGTTGCAGTCCACAGGTTGAGGCCGAACTGAAGCCCTCGCTGAACTTCATGCCGTACGAGGCAGCTCGGGGATGCTCGGTGACTTCGTGCAGGAGGTGCCTTGGTAAATACTTGTGAATGCTGGAAAGGCTCCTACGAAGCCACAACCTGCAGCTCCGATCCAAGACGAACGTGATACAGGCCACCATGCGGTTTCTTCGAACTCATGCAGCCGTTGGGAGTCCGCTTGATCCTAGCAGGCCCTGCAGAAGCCCCTATTCCGAAGGGGCTTAATGCACCACGCTTAGGCAAGACTGTGTAAAGTATTTATCGCATGTCATTTGTTTGCTCCGCGCTTGCAGATCCAAGGTTTCTGGACCAAGGAAGTGGGGCCCAAGTGGCTACAATCAGCCTGGCGGCAAGCCAGATCCTCCACAGGCTGACGGATCCGGTTGAATGTCTTAGTCCGACACAACCCAAGCTCTCTTGATCGGAAGCCCTGCCAGGCCATGAGCCACGAGAAGCCCTTACCACCAGAACCCATGCAGGCGCTTTCACGGGGTCAATCCAACAGGCTCCCAGTATGGCAGTATCCGCTTAGTATGTGGCAGGCACCTGTGCCAAAGACCACCACCCCGAAACCAGCTGAACCTGCATTTGACTGAGTCTGTTTGTTTTGCGATGGAGCATGACGGAGACACTGCCGACATGCCAGACTCGTGCACTGAAGGTTGTGAGCGAGAAGCAGAAGATGGCTGCAGCCCTCTTCAGTGGCCTCGGAGGTGCTGCGGCACCTGCGCCTGCGCCTGCGCCAGCTGCGCCTGCAGCGCCAAAGCCACCTCCAGCCATGTACCCAGCTTGAGAACTGGACAAGTTCCTGACATAAACTGTTCATTGCTCAGGCTCGCGCTCGCGAGCCGGCCGTTGAGAAGGTGCTTCTGCGGCTTGCGATTCTTCATCGGCCAATCTGCGACTTCGCCAACTTTCTCAGTTTGTCAAGGCATCAGAGCCTTCGCAGCCTGTTTCAGCTGCCGTGGACCTGCTGGATCTAGATGATGCAGCTCCGGCACCGGCTCCGTCGCAGAAAGCCGATGGGGACATGCTCCTCTTGGACATGGTCAGATCCTCAGCGGTGCCAGGGCCACGCAGCGTTCACCTCCGGCCTTTCAGTAACCAGCAGGCGAAGAGGCATTCACTCGACATAAACCGGTTCCCGTTCCGTTGAACCCTCGATCTAGAATCTAGAATCTATTTGCACGATTCGCCAGGGGCAATTCAACTGAAAACTCATTGCCTCATTGGGTGCTCAGAAACAACAAAGCTCGGTAACCTCGGAATCTGAGCATCTGCTTGTATCAGAGGCTACTATAGTTGCGCCAGAACATACTCAGGATGATGCAAGCCCAAGCCCTGCGGCGATCTCAGTCATGCTCGCGCAGATCTATCTATCTATCTATCTATCTATCTATCTATCCATCTATCTATCTATCTATCTATCTATCTATCTATCTATCTATCTATATATGTTATATACAAATGGATATATATATATATATACACATGTATATATCCATACACATGTACATATATATATATATATATTTAAATACACACATACATACACATATGCATACACATATACATAAACATTTTCATATACGTATGCGTATACATATATATATATATACACACATATATATATACATATATATATATACATATATATACACATATATATACATATATATATATATATATATATATATATGCGTGTGTCTGTGTCACTTACCATGGCTGCCCTGTGCTGCCTGTTGATGCTTCGAGGCACCGCCACAGATGCCTCAGCAGCAGCAGCAGCAGCCGTCTATCCTGGGGCCGCTTCAGGCTTCTGATTTATCATGGATCCCGATTGCATGACCCACTGTAATCCACTGTATGCCTCAAAGTCAGAAAGGAGGCATAGAAGGTCTGTGCCCCATCCTATACAGCAGCTGTGGGAGTATGCAGACTCTTTTGTCAAATTCCTTCACACCTAGACTGACGCAAGCATTCGAAGGTTACCACCGCCCAAGTAGCCGCCACTTGGCCACAGCTGGCGTCTGAGCGCATTGTCCAGATGCACACGTCTGTGGGCAGAGCTGCCATGGTTGATCGAGCTTCGCGCATCATGCATTCACCAATCCAAACAAGCAGTCCTGTGACTGCTTGCCTCAGCTGGTTTCGCTTGCAGATGTGACCCCTGCTAGTCGGCAGAGCTTTGTTTTCTGTAAAAGTATGTCCTTGGTCTTTTTTCAGCCTTGGCCTCCTGCTCAAGGGTTTCAAGGTGACACTCGCGGATTATGGAAGAGCCGCATCAGCCCGAGAGCCAAACAGTGGGGCTCACGACCCCATAGCTCAGACAGCCTTGTCCAAAGGACGCTCAACTAGTAACTCGAAATAGAATGCGAGCAGGAAATGTGGCAAGTCTTTGAGATCCAGAACTGATGATGCTGGAAGTGTTCGTGCTGATCGTAGTCCGTGCCGCATTGTCGCCACTCTTCAGAGCCGGTATTATTTTGCAGACCAACTTCCTGAGGTGGAAGCTTCTTTCGGCACTCAGGATATGGTCCATGCTAGTCGCCACAAGACTGGTCGTGAGAAGTGAGAGGGTGTTGCCTCGATCTGCACCTTCTGCTCTACGGCTGGAACTGGGCACGAGCCAAAACTAAACGGAGCTGTCCACGCTCTGCTGATGGGGGCTGGAAACAAGCAAACACCATTGAGCCGATGATGGGTCTCTGGGATTTCCAGGCTGTCAAGACCGAGTAGGCTATCAGGTCGGCCGGATCCACATTTCATCCGAGGCGTGCACTCACAGTGAAGCAGTTCAACACGGAACAAAGCCGGGTCAGCTTCAGGGATACTGGTGAAGCGTATTCGGCAGCCGTGTTTTCCCTGGCCAACTCTCAGCTGACACGACTTGAATGAGTGCACCTGTGATTTCGAAGATAAAGTTTTTGCAGGGCTATTGCTAGCCTGCGCCGGTGGAAGCTGAACCTTTCCCTGCCAAAGCCAACCCAGCTACTTCGTTCAAACAAAGCAGAACCAGAACCCTTACAGCTGTAGGTCGGGCGCAAGAGACTTACAAGACTCAACCCAGTTTCATTCTTGGGTTGTTGCCTTTACACTGGCATCTCCTGCGCCAAGCTCGCTTGTGTTCGTCCTGTTCTTGCGGCTGTTTTGGGGACTGTCTCAGAGATCTCAGAGTCAATGTGATGAGATGAGTCCCTCGGAATTCTCCTCCGCATGACCTCCTCTCACCGACCCGGCACTGCGCCAGGAAGCTGCCAGGAGATGATGCTTCGACTGCAGGGCGCAGTGAACGTCAGCCCCGTGGAGATTGTGGGTCTCGTCCTCAAAGCATGTCAGGTCTTCCGCTTCTTCTTTTCGGCCCTTCGGCCCCAACACTTTCAAGCCTGAGTACCTTGAACACCGCGACTCCAGAACTTCCAGAACAGGTGCACAGGTTCTTTCCAACAAAGGCTGGCTTAAGGCGCTCGAACTTGTGGATCAGGCGGAAACCGGCTAGTTCGAAGGCAGCCGAATCATCGATTTCCGTGGACCGCCGCAACTGCTTTGGCATGGTCCAGGAAAGTCCAGCGCTTCGAGAGAGAGCGTCCCTACCAAATTGTGTTAGGAGAGTAATGGCACGCAAGCAGAGGAAGCATATTTGCAAGCCAGAGTTTTGAGAAACTCAGTGACGCCGTGCATCGCCGAGTCAAAACCGAAGGTTCACATACGTATTGGATGATACCTGAACTAACGAAAACATGAGACCAAACGTGCCGCTTGTACTCATGCAACGCATGCGGTTGGTCGCAGCGTTGAATACTGCAGTCGTTTCGGTGTTGAGTGGTGGGTTCAGGACAGTTAAGAGTATAGGGATTACAGTTATGACTCGACACCGGAACGACTGGAGTTTGGAGGTTTTGGGATTCCGAGTTTTTGAGTTTAACAACGACGCTGACAAGACCGAGTTGGGTGTTGAGAGATGTTGCGAGTGTTTGTTGATCCCTCTCCCTCTCTGCGCGGCGCTCGGGTCTCAGGCATGGAGGGCATCGCGGCCGGTCGAGTTCTCCCCGGAAACGACCCCTGCTTCTTGCATGGTGCGCCCAAGCACAGCCTGGAATTTGGGTCTGAAGTTCGTGTCTGCCCTGCCTGCGGCCGTGCAGGGAAGCTTGCTCCTCCTCGGCTCGACATCAAGGTTAGATGCCGCGATCCAGGCACCTTCACTGTCCAACGCCCGTTTTTCCCTTCAGCAGCCAACGAGCCGAAATGTAATCCTCTTGCAATCAGATCTGCGTCTGAAAGCAGACACAGGTGAAGGCAGTGCTCTAGGCCAGGCCACGAGCTACAATACGCATACGACGCTGCCAAAGAGAAGGAGTTTTTGGGTCAGGGTGCAAGTAGAAACTGATTCGTTTTGTCACTGCTGTAGACCCATGACTGCAGGTGTGGCGCAAAGCGTTGCGGATCTTTGCCAAAGGTCGTTGGCTTGACCACGGTCTTTTAAACAGGCATAGATTCGATCCGTCCAGCGGAAAAGAAAGCCGGCGCGGCAGGTGTATGCCGAGGAGTCTGCGTGACTTGATCATAGGTTGCGACCGAGCAGTGCATTCAAACTCAGATTGTTTCTCAACTCTCATACACATGTTAGATGTGTTGATGTAAGTTGCGAGTGTGACTTTCAGCCTTCAGGTTGCATGGATCTTGCATTTCATAGGCTACAACTAGTCGACGGTGTCAGCTGTGTGCTGCGATCTGTTCAGCTGCCAATTGCGGTTTACCGGTGACCTCTGGACCCTTGCAAAGTCTGTCGTGGCAGGCTGACTAACCCAGTAGAGCTGTAATCTGGCAACCTGGCATATCATTGCAGCGTGAGTGCTGGATGACTCGGAATGAACACTCCTTGGAGGTGTTGGAGCCACCTGTCCCACAGCCTAGCCGCCTAGACTTAATCACGAGCTGGCTTTGGAGTGTGTGCCATGGTTGGAACCGCGGACAATGGTGTGTTGGAGGGCTGGTTGCATTCTGACGACTGCATGCAGAGAGTCTAGTGGTTAGGATGGTTCGCACTGGAGCAAATGGTCCACCGAGAGTGAGGTCTCGACGAGCTGACGGTGTGCTATTCGTTTTGGCGCTTGTTGCATCAAGTACTCTACAGGGCTGCCTACCTCCTGACTGGTCATTCTGCGACTGCGACTTCCGTGATAATTTCTGGGACAGTATTCTGAATGATGTACACCTGCTCTGGGATGGTCCAGACTTTGTGCGAAAAGCCAGAGATAACAGAACCTTCCAGGGAAGATATTTGCAATCGCCGCCAAGCGACCTGAACTGTCCAGTAAACCCAAGCGTTTTCTGGAAGGCCTGGCCGCAGTACGGAATTACACGTGGGCTGATTGAGGGCTCAATGGGAGATCTCTGGATGCCCGGAGCCAGAGACAGGTTCAAACAAGTTTGTATAGCAGGGCACCTGGCCTTGATGGCAATCTGCTCACAGCACTTCTTGGTGAAATCTGCACGAGCACAGGAGGCAGGCGATCCTGACCACATGAAGTGGCTTGAGGCATCTTTCGGTCACATGGTCGCAATTCGTAACCTGGGCCAGGCATACCAAATTCGGCAATGCATGGGTCAGCAAGGTTGGTCGCTGGATGTCGGCGCTTTCCATAAGTATACTGAAAGATGGATAGGCCGAGAAGCTGCTGGGACTGTTCCTCAAGCTGCATTTTTCAACGGTCAGGTCGACCCTTGGCAAATGCTTTTCACCAAGCCGATGCACCACAACGAGGAGAGCCGAGCCGCGGCCTTGCCGGATCGACGTGTCTGTGTTCCCTTTAAGGACCCGGCATGTTGGAAGCGGAAATCCCAGTTGCTAATAGAGACGTGCGAGTATTGCTGCAACCCCTTCCAACACAAGACAGGGCGTGGTGCGAGCTGGTGCTGGGATGACGAATGGACATATGAGAGATGTTGCCAGCAGGACTACAAAGACCTTGTGTGCGAAGTGCAGCGAAAGGGCGAGGAAGGCGGATGCGTCGACTGCAAAAAGTCCGTGACATACAACTGCATGACGCCGCCCGAAAAGCGGTTGAAGGATGCTCAGGACAACTACAACAAGAAGGTTGATCTCTTTAATAGCTTGCAGGACAAAGCCCGGACACTTGCACAGGACACAGCAGCAGCAAGGGCGGACCTGATCAGCAAAGATGCAACATACCAAGAGCTTCACGCTGACCTGAACACGAAGCTCCGGATCTGGCATGTCGCATTTAATAACGCTTCAAGGCTGTTGTCGGCCGCTCGGCTGCGCCAGCAAGAGCTAACTTGGAACAATTCGAACGCGGCATTACAACAGGCACAAGCTACGCTGAGATCGGCACAAGGAGCGACATCCACTGCGCAGGCCACAGTTGCCGAGGCCAGAAGGCAAGAGCAACTGGGCAAACAGCTGCTTGCAAACAACGAGTCGGCCTATGCGAAAGCACAGAGCCACCAGGCAGCAACCAAAGAAGCTCTAACGAAGAGCCAGGACCAGCGGAAAGCAGCGGAGACGGTGGCTGCGGAAGCCGAAGCGACGCTGGAGGCCGCAAAGACAACTGCCAAGGCGGCCTTTGAGACCTCGCTTTCTGCGAATGAGTCTTCAGATGCTACCCACAGAGACACCAGAAAGCCCTTAGAGGAGGCGTCGTCTTTGAGAGACGCACTGCGAGCAACGGCCTGGGCGAGTCAATCCCGGCACGCCGCCTTCTCTGCAGCTCTGCAAAGAGCGTCTTCGCAGTCCGCCAGCGCCAGCTGTCAGGAGCGATCCGTCGACACCGCGACAACAGCAGCTCGGGTTCGTTCTGCAGAGCGATCGGTCAAGGAGGCAGCAGCCGTCCGCAACCGCAGCGCAGAAGATCTTCAGGTGGCTGCAAAGGCTGAAGAACTCTTTCACCAAGTGCTCACCAATTGTACAGTGGGACCTCATGGATCATCTGCTGCACGATGTCTCATTGATGTCACACCGGCCAACAAGTCCGCGAAGCCTCTTTTGTCGAAGTCGTCCTGGCGCAAAGAACTTTGCAACACCTGGCAGGCACCGCATGGATGCCCAGATGGCCAGAGCTGCGATTGCTCCATCACGTGTGACAGCGAGCCAAATGCGCAAGCCAGTGAGATGCGAATAAACACCCTTGTGCAGCAGATGCTCGAGACTCAGCGTCTGGCAGAACAGGCCCTTGCTCGGCAAAGAAGCAAAAGGGACGATTTTGATGACATCGAGGTGTACATTCCTGCTGAGCTGATCAGTGCCATGGAAGCGGCAACCCAGAAAGTTGCATCAGTGAAAGAGAAGCAAGCGGCAGCTACCAAGGATTCCAGGGAGGCACAAAACATGCTGGAGAAGGCAAAGTCTGATCGCGAAGCAGCGGACAAGAAGCAGAGAACTGCACAAGACAAGCTTGTTCAAGCACAGAGCCAGGAGAAAGACTTGCTTTCGCAGCTGACTGCAGCGCGAGCGGACTTGGACCGAAACATGACGTCGCTGCAGGAGTTGAGGCAGCGTCTGGCAGAGGCCAACCAGACAGCTCAGAAGGCGTCAACGATGCTTGCCGAAGCCATTAGACGCGAAGATTGGAGCAAGACACTTTACCACAATTTGACGAAAGAAGCAAGCAGGAAAAGGGAGGAGAATAACACGGAAGTCCTGCGAAGAGACGAAGCTGACAAGAAAGTCCAAGCGTTGAACCAGTCCCTCGCGGAGAATCTCACGGTGCTTGTCTCGGCCTGGCTGCGTCAGCAAGAGACCGCCGGTGAGGCGGGACTAGGCGTAATTCCGTTTCGCTCTGCACTCGGTTGAGCCGCTGAGCCCCTTGGCCCCTCAGGCCTCGCACTCGGCGCGTTGGAGCGAGCGGCTCCTGGCAGCGGCCAAGGCCGTCCTGGTGAACATGGCAACGGGCCCGGACTGCTGGCGCTGAAGCAGGGCAGCTGCAGCGGTACTGAACTTGAACTGTGCGTAGTGCCAAGGTGGGGTCGTTCGAGAGTTTTCTGGAAAACTATGTCATTAGCATCTCGGACAAGGAGTCCTGTCGCTGCTGCATCTGTTAAGTCCAAAAGCAGGTGATCAATCGAAACTTAAGCAACAGAGCCGTGAGGCCCATCTGTGCGGAGTAGACTCGAGCAGACACGCAGAAGAGTGTTGCAGAACTGGAGACTTTGTCCCCAACGGCCAAAGAAGGCTTACATATGCGCTGACAACCGAAATAGATCCCATCGAGAAGCCATTTCTAGGGGCCGAGCGACCTTTCCGACGCAAGCTGCCCCCACGAGTCCTGGAACTTTGCACCAGTGCAGGACGCAGCCATGCAGGTAATGCGAGCTGTGGAGGACTTGAAGGCGAGAAAACTCGAACCCAATTGGGCAGAGAGACGGAGAGAGAGCAGTGGGGGGCAAGGGGGGCATACCTCTCTTGTCCCTAGCCCTGGCGAAAGCAGTGGGGGGCGGGGACCGCCCGTACCATAGCCGCCAAAGCAAAGCAAAGCAAGAGAGAGCTTGCGGATGCTTGCAGGGAGGAGCTTGACAGTTCTCAAGACGGGAGCTAGGGATGAGGGTCTGAACACCCCTTGTGCTTGAGAGAGAGAGAGAGGGAGAGAGCCGTCCAGCCACCACAATACAGTGGACGGACAAGTGGACCAGCTGTAGCTGTTGCAGTTTGTGAGATGCGTATATCCGAAGAGTATCTTAGTCATCTCGTGCCAACCGTCTTGTAATTACTACTACATTTTGCATATGTTATTAGGAGGTGTGCTACACGTGAATGCACGAGACCACCTCTGTCCAGCTATGATTGCCCTGCGAGGGATGTTCTTACCCAATGCCTCGCCCCAAAAACGCCGAAGACACCCTGTTTTCAGCACCGCGCGAGCGAGGCCGTGGAGCTGAGTGCTCTGGAGGCCGAGAAGAACGCTGAGGACGCCGCAGAGCAGGCGGAGCTTTAGCTCAGCTCTTCTAAGAGATGCCGGGCCGGCTTTTGGGAGTCTTCGTCTTTCGGGTCTGTGCTCCTCAAGGTGCGGCAAGCCGAGGGCAAGGTTGCGGAAGCCGAGGCGCACAAGATTCCCGACTCAACCGAGCGTCGCTCTGTCTGGGCTCAGGCTGCCAGGACGCATTCCGATTCGAAAGCCCGCAACGCAACCAGCGCTGTTGAGGAGGCGAAGGACCGGCAAGAATTAAATGAAGCCTCCGCACAAACGCGCGCATGTTGGTGAGTCTACCGAGATGCTCGAAAGGACGATCCTTGAAGGGTAGACCCGGTTTGAAAGGAGCTCTGCAAAAATGTGATGCAAGTCTGAGGCATTTGCTGCTGACAGTCGCAAACTCGAATGTCGCGTAGGATGGTTCATGATGACACTGCAGCTGGCAAGCATTGAAAGTTCAGCACCGGCAGAAGCACCCGACAAAGATGTAAAACTCGGCTTGGGGTCCGTGACCTTCGGACAGAGGGAGAGTGCCGAGGGGCTGTTGCATGGTCTAGTGGGGCAAGGGCGGCACGCAGCAGTTCTTAGATGCCAAGGCCCATCTTGAACATGTTGCAGAAGCGAACACGATGTCTGCATCACGGCACGTCAAGCACACTGATTGTTGGAATGCATGAGAAGTCAAGGGACGAATTCGCTGTGATTGCCGGCTGGAAGACACTCTCCCGGGAAGGGGACGCCGGACCGCTCCACGTCCCCCGACCTTCCACCCAGCGCCTGGGGGCATTTTCAGGCGTATACGGATGAAACGGGAGATAAGCAGCCGCTGCCAGAAAGAAAACCACAGAGACTGTCGGCACAATACTGTATGCCCGGAAACGACTCCGTCTGACAGCTCTGATCCTCGTAGGGCAATCCGTACCATGTGGTGAGTGGAACTTCCACGCTGGAGTTCGGACTGCGCCTCTGGGATTGCTTGCAGGATGTTCTGCTTTCTGCAGAGCGCTTGCTGAACCAGACCAGGCACGTCCTTACACATTGTAGCTGAAAGCATCTGGCAGTCTCGAGATGTTTCGAAAGCCAGTACGTGCCTTTGTATGAAGTCTTTCGAGTTGTTTTTGGTGTGGAAGTGTGGTTGAAACGCATGGGATGTAAGCCGAGCTCGTCGACAGGGTCGTCGTCGACACTGTCGGGCAACAGCTGCAAGATGTGAAGACGTTGGTTGGCAAGATCAAGGCCTAGCCGCCTCGTCTGCTAACTTCCATCTTCCGCCACGCATTGCACACTTGCACAGGCTGAGGTCGATGCCGCAGTGTCAGATCATCAAAAGGCTGTTCGTGCAGTCGAACAGCACGCAGACAGCGTGAGGACGGGTTCAGGGGGGGCTGAACTCGCTTGAAGACTTCAGCAGGAGGAACTTTCTATGCTTTGCATTTGTTTTTCTATGTGCGACGTCTGTGGGTGGGAGTGGGAGAATGAGGTTGCTCCCCGGAGCGGGGGGTGGGGACTGCGCACTCCTCATACCCCGAGCAAAGCAAAGAGCACAAAGAAAGAGAGAGAGAGAGAGAGAGAACGAGGCCCATGTATAGCCGAGCTTTCATAGGGCATAGGCATAGAAGACCAAGACGCCCGTGAACCGCGGGTGCACGTGCGCGTGCGGAGATGGGGGGCTGGACCGCCGCCCTCTCCTGTCCCGGCAGCAGGCAAACGAGAGAGAGAGAGCCTCACTCACCTTTTCTGAGATGGCACTAGTCTTCGTGCCCTTTTCTCCCCATAACGCTAGCGACTGTGTACTTTGGCGCGGCATCGACCCGCACGTTTTTGCGTGACTTCGCTTTGGTAGTCTCTCTCTCCAACTTCGTTTAACACCCGGCACGGGGCGACCCCATTCCATCCATCTTTTCCGCTTTTCAATAACGGGCCGCTGGAGCCTCCATATTCCTCGAAACCTCGCCCCCTCTCTGGGGCTAAGCACATGTGCATGTTCTTTCATACAGTACCATATCAGTTCCATGGCCGGTGACTCAGACTTCCAAAGCCCCTTGCCCGCGCGCGTTTGCGCCCCCGACTGTTGCGGAGCGACATGTTAAATCGGCAAGCTCCAACAGGGTTACGATCACTGCCTTTCGAAGTTCACAAACTACAAGGACACAGCGAGCCAACTTAGGTATTCCATATAAGAAAAAGATAACCAAGGCAGAAGTGTACGCATCGTCCCCGTTGTCCCTAGCCCTGGCGAAAGGAAGAAAGAGAGAGAGAGAGAGAGCGACATAGCATTGCGTGTAGGGGGTCAAACCCCTACACCCTAACCCTGGCGAAAGAAAAGCGACATAGCATTTTCGTTGCTTGTTGTTGCCGGCCTACGAGGGGGACACACGAGTATTGAGAATTTGCCCTTCAACGTTTTCTCCAAGAGTGAAGGAGAACAGTTTACAACATGACCTATATGCCACAGGCTGATGGTTGTGTCTTGTCTTCATGTTTCGCGCGCACCGGCATGTGGTCTAATTAGCGCAGGTGTCCGAACGAACTGAACATAGGGGAACAATGGTGACGCATAGTATAAAGTGAACGTTGTCTTGACCACCGTATCCCTACGTTGACTTTCACAGTCCCCTCAAAGCCGCACAACAAATGGGGGCCCATGTGGCCGGGGGACCTAACCAGTCCCTCATGCCCAGTGTTCAGAAGAGATAGACTGAAGGAAAGAAAGAGCCTGACCGGCCTGACCCACGCTCCAAGGAAAACTGGAAGGAAGGGAAGCCTGAAATTAATGCAGCGTTGTAGGTTTTACACCGGCTACAGAGGGATCCGCAATTCAAGCTATTTTATGTCAATGTCTTTTGGGAGCCGCAGTCTCATAAGACTTCCAGGCTTACTTCTTAGCAGGAATAGTGGGGTAACTTTGCCACTTGCACATCAGGTTGAGGTTTGCTTGCAGCGAGCATGGGGTTCCCGATCGGACGGGCCGACGAATTCGAGGGACAAAGTGAGTGCGGGGATCTGGTTAACACCTGAACTCGCACCGCAGGAAGGTATGAAGAATTTTTGGGGTGCCTTTTCTTGTCGTTGCAAGGCCTTCTTAGCTTCTTGAGCACATGATCACTGGGCCCAGGTCCTAAGTTGTAGGTCCTAGGTACTTGTAGTCCGATAGTGTCAGTTTGACAATGATGTTCGGGTCCGGTGTGAAATCGTCAAGCCCAGGCCCCACAAAGATGGGCACATAGTACACCGGGACATCGCCAATGGATAGTCCAGCACAAGTTTTCGACAGCATTGGGGATCTTGACAGTTCCGAGCCTTCAGCATCCAGCAACTGGCCTGAGTGTGCCCCAAATTTGCCCGAGCACGAGCTTTTTTGTGAATCCCGTTGGCCTTAGTCTTAGACTCGAAGGAAGGAAGGCAGGAAGGCAGGAAGGAAGGAAGGAAGGAAGGAAGGAAGGAAGGAAGGGAAGAGGTGTCATGCTGACAACGGCCACCAAACCTTCAGCTTCTCAACAGTCCCCCCCAGCAGCCGGACGGTTGGTCAGGGCCTGGTCAGTTACAGTCTTGCTCGGAAGTTTCAACTCGGACAGGACGACAGCACAGAATGTGGAAGCTGCGGATGCTGAGGTTGCGAAGGCCGCTCTCCTCGTCTTGTGTTAGAAAGCGCCTACAGCAGGACACCTGATCAGCCTCAAAACTCCTGGAGGCTCTTGCTGGCCACTCAGCGGCCGAAGCAAAAATCGCGAGCGCCAAAGATGCATCCCTTGGGAGCACTCTGGCTGAACGCGAGACGTTTCGGGCGACAGGTTGTCAAATGTCAGACTTGGAGTGTCGAAGGCAGTCTACAAGCAGCAAAGCGGAAATGCAAGCCGAGTGAGCAGGAGTTCCAGGCCAAGCTGCAAGACGGTTTGTTGCAACAAAACTGCGTTCCGTTCCTGACATGTTTTGCCTTGGCCAGCCCCTCCCGTGACATGGACAGGGGGCAAAGGACCGGAGCACATGTAATAAAGTACCAGAGCGTGTATGCTGTGGCTAGAGACCTCGGAAAGGCTCATGCCCGCGGCAGAATCGCACAGGAGTTGACCTTGCGAATCCTGGTTGTTGTACAAGTGTAATACATTCTCACGCCCGTCCCGTCGGCGCCGGCCGCGGCCACGTTCTGCATCCTGAGCTCTGCCCTTCAGCCTTCACGGTTGTGACGTTCTGTGGATCCTTGCCACCATGCCTTTGCGGATTCGCTTCAGAAGTTGGAAAGCCCTGCCTTCTCAAAGTCGTTCTTGACAAGCGAACTTCAATTGCGATCTCCAGTCGTGGGATGCCTAGGGCGTCTGCCGAGAGCGATCCCCTCCTGCGGCTGGCACCGGAATTTTCGATCCCGTGCATCGCACGGTGAACGACGGATCCTGCGAGGGCAGATGTGCATAGGAGAAGAGAGTAGCACTGCATATTCTTGACTTGGCTTGGCACATGATTATGAAATCAGCGTGTAGAATGACAGCCCTCTGTTTTGCGTGCTAAAGGAGATGTGGAGTGTAGGGTAAGCCCACAGATTGGTACCTGTACCACTGGAACGGTGCAAGGAAGACGCCACGCGAAAGAGCTGAGTAGAAATTACGGTGATTCATGGCATTGAGCAGGGTTCTCATCAACAGATGCATCAACCAAGTTCAAGACAGAATGTCGCACTCAGTCAGCGTCAGCATGCACAAGGGCAACAAAAAAAGTCCATGTGTGCAAGGCATTGTAGTAATCGTTTCCATCCCACCCCCTATTCTCAAGCTTCTGGATGAGGGAACGTAGTCGTTGAACGAACATATATATATATATATATATGTACATGTGATGTCGAGCAAACTCTGAAGGCTTGTGTTGGCCATTCGTGGTTACCATCATGCATGGTTACCGGAGGCACGTCGACAAGTCACGAAGAAGAGAAAACCTTACACGTCATCACGCTCGGGGTTTCCGTGCAACCACAAGTCTTGCTTCAAGCATAACGATGCAAACAAACACGGCAAGCACGTTTAGAGGTCACCGTGCACTGACTGCGTCCGTCGGGCATGCACAGTCGATCTTGATGAAGATGAAGACGCAGTCGAAGATTAAGCTAAACACGAAGATGCAGAGGAATACATAATAATAAATCATATCATGAAAGTGATGACAGCGAAGATGCGACGATAGTTTTGGTACAATGTGCAGGGCAAACACAAGGAACAACAGGCACAAATAGCACTGACAGGATCTGTGTGTGGACTAGCATCCGGCCGCAGACGCAGGGAATGCTGAAGCACGACATTCTGAGCAAAGGTGAGGCCGGTACGTTTGTACGGAGAGGGGAATTCGGAGAGGGCTTCTTCGTACACCGGGACCCCCTCCACAACTTGCAGAATAGGAAAAGCTTTGGACAGATCACAAGTTCGAACCGAATAATCCTTCGGCCGACCAAGAACTGCCTCACCTGTACCGACGACGTCAGATGCACAGTCTTTTTCCAGCCACCCGGAGGATGCTGAAATCAGCACCCGCCACTGCACTCAGAGCCGTGGAGTGATCGGAGTTCCTCATACCACCGCCACACAGCCTTGGAAGCACAGTTGAAAGCTGATCAACATGATAGTTCGTTTCATAACTGCCGTTGAATTAT
The DNA here is from genome assembly GCA_905221635.1 of Symbiodinium sp. CCMP2456. NCBI lineage: Eukaryota > Dinophyceae > Suessiales > Symbiodiniaceae > Symbiodinium > Symbiodinium sp. CCMP2456. Next base: position 42,372 of record CAJNDV010015335.1, on the reverse strand, counting down.
TGATAATGATGGTGGTGAGAACAATCGAAAATGAGCATATGATTTTGGTAGGTATGCCAGACGCCAAGAATGGCATGCACTACGGTCCCTTCCGTCTGCTGCGGCGAGATGTCAGATGACAGATGATGAGCAAGGGTGAGGCCGGCACTTTTACACGGCTGGGCATGGTCCTCGTAGACCGGAACGCCCTCCAGATCCTCCAGGTCCTGCGCAGATTGGAAGAGGAAGCAGCATGTGACATTGATGTACGAAAGGTTCGTACCACAAATTCCCGCCGACCCACACACACACACACACACACGAAGATAGAGCTTGAGATCGGCGAAGAGGGCGATTGATAAGCAGATTGAAAACTGACTTGCGGGTTCGTTGTTTTGCAGAAGATATATTTTGTGGTGGCAAACCATTGGCAAACACTAGCTTGCGATTGTTGAAGTGACAATTGCTGAGCATGGTTAGTGGTTATGTGTGTTCGGTGGCCGTTGTGGTCTCAAGGATCACACCCGAAGTTTTTTCTAGGGGTGGTTCAGCAACAAGTGGGTGCGAGGTACATGGGCCTGGTGGTCGTTCCCGAACCTCTCAAGCTGGATTCCTTTTGGGGAGGGCCACTCGTTGGGGGTTGGAGGCACCGGGCCTTGACCTGACACTTTTAGCGGTGTGCATTTGCGTTTGAGTTGTGGGATCGTGTTGTGGCGGCGATCCATACCCATGCGGGCTCCGCCCGCAAACCCCACCTCTTTGATTCCTTGGGGAGGTGGGCTCAGATCGCCAAGCAGGCGGCCAACTTCACGAGGAGCAAGGGGCGTCGCTCCCGGTGCTTCAGACGCCCCATGGAGATCCTGCCCCAACATCGCCCTCAATCCAATGCCTGCCTGGGACAGCGCGACGACGGGACTACAAGTTCAAGCAGCGGATGGTGCCGCAGCAGGAGCTCCTCCAGCACTGACCTGGGTGGGCTTGGGTCGAGATCGCTCGTAGGGCGGCTTAGCTGTTGATGGGCCAAACCGTTTGAGGTTGCTCCACAAGGAACTCCCAATCGACAGGGTCGCTTCGGTGTCACCGGACTGATGCCGTGGCATGGGAGGTCCGGAAGAAGACGCCATAATAGCCACAGTCGTGGTTGCTTCGCGAAATCGAAGCTTCACACGCCAGGTTCGGGCAGTCTATTTTTGACCTGGAAACTGTTGCCTGGCTATTGCCGTCATCAGGCAATATCAAAGACCGATGTTGCCGCACCGGGCACCACACGCAAGCATCGGCGCGCTGTGCTCCGCCGCCTAGTGTCCTACTGAGCCGTTTTCAGCACGTACGGGACTCTGCCGACCATGTCTGGCTAGGCAGACGTCTGGCAGGCGATCGCCCAGGCCCTCGGTTTGCCAAGCCGCCGGGCCAATGGCCACCGGAGCCTGCGCTGGTCATTCGAGGAGTCACGAGTTATCAATTCAAGGCCGCCCGCGGAGTCGAATTTTGGAGAATACAAACCTTCGGAAGATGGGTCTCGGATGTGATTTTCAATCATATCAAAGAGGCTCCCTTTCGGAAATTGCCATGAAGTTGTTTCGTTGGATTCCCAGCGACTACGAAGGCAGGAATTGCACGAGATGCTTCCCGGGAGCACGCAGGACAAGCTCGTCTCCGAGCCTTGTCCGTTTCGTCGGGGTCAAGGAGCACCGCTTCGGATAGTCCTTCTGAAGCAGCACGACCGCCCCAGCAACTGAACAATCTCTCATTGGTCAGTTGGTGCAAAAGGTCCTGTGGGTGTGATCCCGGACCTCTTGAGTTTTCGAATTTTCGATCCGACTAGCAGGAGGAGAGACCTTACGACGAAGCGATTGAAAAAAGAGACAGTGCATCTGGTATTTAATGGCGGTTGTTTGGGGAGCGGTTGGGCAATTGCATTCGAGCCAAACGCCCACCTAAGGTGCAAGCCTACAATGTCGCATGTTTAATGGTGTGCATCCATGAGAATCGTGTCATCCTGCTGCATGCTTGTGACTACCATGTTTTCAACCACCGCTAGCATCCATTCAGGGCGGCTCGCGACAGGTCTATCTGCACTTCCGAGAGCATCTAGGTCTCGCGAAGCACGTCGTCGTTCAATCCTCAGCATCTGTATCGGTGATGGCTAGCCGCGCTGCGGGTGTAGCGCTGTGCGAAGCAAGGTTTGCAATGCCAAAACCATTTATGCGCCGTTTGTTCCACCACTGCTGGCATAAGTGTTATTGCCTCATAGGGGCTGAGTCAGACAGTCCCGCTCCAGTGCCCGATTTTGCGTGGTCTTGTCTTGGACTCGTATCTCTTGATGCCTACCTTTCCAGGTCCAACGCATGAAGTTGCTGCAATTGGCCGATGGCGAGCTACAGCGGGAAGTGCTTGCCTTGCAGGATGCCCAGGCAGAGCTGAAGCTTGCATCTTAAGGCACATCCAGCAGACAAGCTATCTTAGAGCCGGGAACACAAGAATCATGTATTTTATGCAGAGAGAAGCAAAGACCAAGCCGTGTGCAAGCGCAGGTTCCGCTTAACTTCTTAGACAGTCAGATCAGTCAGATCAGACAGGCGCAAATAGGCAGACAGAAACGGAGATATTTGAGAAATCGACATGTCATTGGACGCGCGCGCTCAGGTGTTTGTCCAAACGTGTATGCACAACATGTCCACTCAGGATCAACCGGATGCATAAATCTCTTAAGTCTTGTTGCTACCAGTACTTTGTTTATGCACTTTACCGAAGCAGCTTCTCTCGTTTTCTCTCGGAGGTTTGTTTTCCATGGCTCTGCAGTGGTTTTCCGTGGCCCGAAAGATCCCAAAAACGAATGGCCACCTCCTGGAGTTTAAGTGAGTGTCACCTGTGCTGATGTCATGAGGAGTTTGCTGCTTTGGACTACCTAGCAGCATGTTTAGGCCGCAGCAGCAGTGTGTGGTGCAGGGCCAGTTGAATACCTTTCCTTCCACAGACGGGCAGCCGACTCTGCCACCAGGTTCTCCACGAAACGTTACAAGATGATGTATTGGATGCTGATGCTGCCGTGAAAGAGCATGCTGCGGCCAATGCGGCTGCGGACATGGATGCGCAGGTGCTGCAGGCAGGTCCTGTCAGCTTGGGTCGGACTCCTAGAGAAGCCCGTGACGAGGGAGTGATTTCTAGGCGTGGGCGAACAAATCTGGAGCGGAACTCTCCGAGCACATGGAGAAGTTCAGAGTTGCCCAGGACGTGGAAGTTGTAGAGACAAGAAAGATCTGTCGGTTTATCCCCGTTCTGGAGCATCTACAGCCCCTTCGAATTGTTCTTCGTTGACAGGGAGATGTGAATGCGGTGCTGAAGAAGCGCGAGGAGGCCTTCGCAAATAAATCGGTGCAGAACACGATATTTTGCACATACCAAGATGCCTTGCATGCGAGGCCAGCAGGTCATCTTTGTCCTTGGCTACAGCATATCTCAACGCGGCTTCACAAAGGGAGGCGTCTGAAGGTAACCTACTCCGCAGGAGCGATTTTGGAAGAGTCGAGCCTTCGCTTGCCTTGCCGGTGCTGAGAATGCAAAGCTCCTGCGCACCAGATTCGTTACTGTCAGGAAGGACGAGCTGGAAGCGGCAAAAAACCAATCGACTCGGCTTGCTTCAGTCTGGACCTTGGCCTCGCAGGGCTATCCCCCGACAAGCCCTCAGGGTCCGGCCGTCGCTCCCAGGAAAGCCTGCAAAAGACACCCTTGTTACGTTTGGGCGATTCGACACGTTGTCTTAGCAACCATAGTGTATTAAGACTGTATTATTATTGTTATTAGTCGTCATTAGTCTCTTTATTATTACCTTATCTTCTTTTATCTTGTTTTGTATTATGCTAGATTGTATTGTAGTATGTTTATGATATGAGCTTATATTATATTATATTATATTATTTTGTACTATGTTGTATAAAATCATATTTTGTTACTGTATGTTATGTTTGTCAGAATATGCTGTATTTTATGTTTTCGTATTTTATCGTGCTATGTTCTGTTATAGTGGTTTATGTTACATTGTGCTATAATATGTTGCACACACACACACAAGTGTGCATGTATGCGTGTGTTGCTGCATTTGTGCGTTCATGTCGGAACTGGGCAGCTTGTGGACATCTGCTAGGCCCCAGTCTCAGGCAAGATATCTGGCGCACCAGCACGAAGTGTCCATCCGCAATCGCAATGCAAGGGGCCTGCATGACCCACAGAGGCGTCAGCCCAACGAAAAGGCATCCGTTGCAGAAGTTTTACGCGAAGTATGCAGATTTGACTTTGCTCGCATTTTCCGAAACAACATGCGGAAGCAGCCCCATTGCCCCATCGGCTACACCTATCACCTGAGACGGTGCAGCGGGAGGTTGAGCAAGTCTGTGGTTTTCTGACCGTCGTGCCATTGTGAGATTGAGCGGAGAATGAAACAGGACGAGAAACCAAGGGCTTTGCGATCTTGCGGAACACTTTACAAGTGAGGGATGGAGTTCGCTGTTGGGCTGACTATGTCTATCATGCAGCGTCGTGACAAGCATGTCAAGGGGCGTTGGTTGAAAGCTCGCTCTTTGTCCCTTGAGGAGGATTCGCTATGAAGGTACATCTTTCAGTGTTCAGTGAACCATGATATCGCATTTTCATTGATGCTGCTGCAGTGCAGACAAAATGCTTGATCGCTTGGCTTGTGTTGTTAAAATGGTTTTGCGCCGTCATCGTTTTCAAGGGTGCCAAGTCCTTTCTACCTTTGGTACTGTCAGGCAGCACTGTTGGCCTGTGGCTAGTTTACGAATTGCGTGTGAGCCCTCCTGGCGCTGGGGTGCATGTTGGAGCTTGGCGTAAAGTTCTACAGCTTGTCACGGAGCGGGTTTCAACTCGCAAAGTACGGGGAGGAGCTGGAGGAGCCAGAACCTGCGTGAGAATGCTGCAAGATTGCAATGCCCAATACAGAACCACCTGAAAGGAGCAACTAGAAAGGGATCGGACAAGGAGCCCCAGAAAACCAACATTCACACGGGTGAGACAGCACAACCTCTGTCATGTAGTTCTTTGCAAGCAGTGAACTTGAGCAGCGGGGCTCCTCTGAGACAAATCCCCCTCACAACCCGATGTGAGGTCTGCACTCAGTCTATGTCCATGTTGTTGGAGCTTGTGCTCAAAGCAGAGTCGTTGATATATCCGAACAGTCGAAGCGAGTCCCTTGTTGCTTCGCGATGTTTGTGAGCATTAGTTTGTGAATCAAGTGCTGATGAGAAGTGGATCGTCAGTGAGATATGGCCGTTCCGCCCTTTGCTCGATGACAGGAACTTGTGAAGTCCGTGGAAGCAGAGGCAGCGGCGAAGAAGTCCGCCGAAGAGGCCAAGGTGCGACCGTTAGGGGACTTTTCAACCAAGGCTTCGACCAGTGCAGCTTACCACGCTGGGCAAGCAATGTTGGAACATGTGTATGCGGTCCGTGTTCTGAGGCTTGGCAGGCAAGCTTCAACACATCTTTGCAGATTGGAAGGTGGGAAAACCCGGGTGTGACAACGTGACGAATGGCCAAAATTTGCCAGGAAAGAGGGGCTCCTGAGGGAAGCTCAGCAGGAGCAGCAGAGATGCGAAGAAGCTGAGGTTCCCAGCAGAGGGGGGTCGGTGGGTCGCTAGAAGAGAAAGAGCCTCGGGAGGTCAATGCATCAAAAAGAGAAACCAGGATGCGCTCGTTGCTGAATACGCACAAAAAGCACCTCGTCTTGTGTGACCTGCAGGCCCGGTTGATGCGAAGCTTTGTGAAATCTTGCATGAAGTTCCACGAACTCTACAGGTTGAACTTCCTGAAAAGGAAGCACTCAGACTTGAGGCGACGGGGGATCAGAGAGCAGCGGTTTCCCAGCAGTTGCAAGACGAGGCGTACCGTTGATTCCTACCAGACTCTGCCGAGTGGCAGGCCAAAGCTGCTTTCGACAAAGCAGAAAAGGCCCTCTTGGAGGCGCAGGCAACTCACTGAGTTGCAGGGGTCCCTATCGCTTCCTTTGTGCCGCGCGCATCTGCCAGAAGAAGTTGGAGAGCCTCGCGAGTGAAGAAGCAGAGACTCATGAAAGTATTGGAAAGACCTACAAGGCAGCTCTTTGCAGATGGCTTGGTGTGCAGACTGTCGCTTCATTGGTGTCAGCTTGCCGATTGCCAAAACCGTTCCATGTTTTTCGAGCAAGTGGACTGTTTGCGAACTTGCGACGTACCATTTCGCCACATGTCAGGAGCTGGAGGAGTTGAAGGTTGAGCATTCCATAGCAGACAAGGAGTACAACGATCAGGACGCTCAGTTGGTCTCTGCGCATCTGTGCAATTTGTCATGGACGCTCTGAGCCTGTGATTTGGAGCTCACATTGCAGAGACAAGCGTGCATGGTTGACTTTGGGATGCTCTCAGGCGATGCCCTTGGCGGGCAGGCTAGGGGAAGCCGCTTCTCCTTGGCTAGTGGGTTGTTCCCTTTCAAGACGTGCGCTAGACGGTGAGCTCCTCATTACAAATTCCGGCTTCTGAATATCACCAGAGAATGACGTGATGTTGCATATCGTGCCAACGGGCGGGTCATGTTCGGTGCGCGGATAGACTGCTGCCACACCCAACAGACCCCAGCATGTTGCATTGATCAACTGTGCGTGCAATGCTGGAAAAGATGCACAGCAACATAGAGCTTCGACAAGATGACCGAGCGAGAAAGAGAGAGGGGGAGGTCTGGGGAAAGAAAGAGAGGCCTCGACAGCTCCATTAACCCCGGAGAACAGAACAGAACAGAGAGGGCAAGCAAAGAAAACTCCGAACATACTCTGTAGTTCTTTGCAGTATGCATCTGGGGCCCATTGGGGCCCCATGCCAACCACTTACTGATGCATGAGGGTTGGGCGGGCCAAAGGCCTGAGCGTCGTTACGCGACCCCTACGCCGTCTGGTCCAGGATCCGGAAGACAGAAAGCGAAGCTTCACCACATCTTTGCAAGGGTCAGGTGCATAAGTAACCTGTCAGCACTTTCACGTGCCCTCAGCTTTTTAGCAGCAGGCCTGTAAACCTGCAGAAGTGTTTCACTCGGCTCGTCAGCGGTTCCGCGAGAGAGCAGGCTTGCTGCGGGAAGGCTGAGGAAAAGTGACAATCTGCGCAGCTCTTGCACTCAAGTGTCTCGCATCCAGGGTCGGGTCAAGCCCAGCCTTCAGAGTGTGTTCCGTGCCGTCTCGGTCATTTGTACCCAGGCTCCAGAAGTGAAGTGATAGAAGGCAGTGGCTGATACGACGCGGCTTTGATGGCCTTTGATTTCGATGAGCTGGAGCTTGCAGAGTCAGAACGGCAGCCCTCCGTTCTGGCATACATATCGGATTCTCGTCAGACTCGAAAGAGCCGGGCACGCATATGGTTTGAAATCAAGCGATGCTTTGAGGCAGACACAGGACCGGGGTGTGCCGACTGGAAAGCGCGCTATGCGAGGGAGCTTCTGCTACGGGCGATCAAGGAAGCTTTGCAGCGAGATGGCTTCGTCGTCATGGATGTCGCATTGCCGGCCAGTGCAGCGCAACAGCTTGCCAAAAGATTGAAACTGTCAGGCCAGGCGCCCGAAGTTTGCTCGACAGCTGTGACAAGCGCCCTGCACAATTCCGCCGAAGAGGCGAAGGGCAATCAGTGCCCACAGTGGGTTGGGAGCCACCTGTCAAGATCCCGAGCTTCCACTGCACCGGTTTGCCAGGAGTCATGCGACTCGAAAGAGTTGTCTCCCCTTGGCCAGAACTGTGAAGTTTCCTTTGCAGGCTCCACAGGCTGCATGTCTATCCGACCGTACAGCAAGGCCGAGTTCATCAACATGATGAAGATGTTTGTTCATGCTGCTGCCGATAATTCCGTTTCGGAAGCCCAGCTCCCCGTCGCTGACAAAGTCTCGGTGCAATTCTCGTTCGGTGACCAAGAAGCCCTGCAGAAGGCCAGAGAGCACAAAGTTTCACAGAGAGAGACTTGGCTTCGGAAGAACGTGTCAGAGCCAGAGCTGGCGCTTTCTGCAACATGTTCAACTGCCCGTGGTCGTTTCCGACTCAAGGTCCAACGTTTGCAGTGTGCGTGTGTGTGCGTGTCTGTGTGTGTGTGTCTTGTTGAAATTACTGTCTTGGGCTTCCAGGGTTAAGAGTGCTCTAAGTGTTGTTCAAACGGATCAGGGTATTTCTAAGTCTTAGCTGAGGCGCAAAGGGTCTCGGGCCTGGTTTTTTAGATTTTAAATTAAGGGCATGTAGTTCAGCTTTTGTGATTGTGTTTTTGGGTGCAGGGTTGGCTCGTCTGAGATTACGGTTTTAGTTCCGGGTCTGCGCTTAAGTGCATCTGCCTGGCGTGAAACCGGTTGTGCACGAATCCAACCGCGCACGCATCGATTTTTCTGCACGAGTCGCCTCATAGCTGAGATTCACAGCTTCAGCATGCTATTCCTTCGCACCATCACCATCAGCCAAGCAGAGAACACAAAGGAGGGGTGCTAAGATGATTCTGATTCTGGACCTGACCCAGATACGTATCTAAACGCTTAAATAACTTAAATAGGTATAAATTGGTCAGCAACAAACGTCCATATTCACAAGGACAAATGCGGTGTAACACATGTAGTGTGTGCAGGGACAAGTGCGTCGAACGACGCATATGCCGCAGCTACTGCAGGCTTTGCGTCGCCCGACGATTTTGAGCCGGCAAATGTTTGACAAAGTTGTTATTTTGATTAAGGTCCCCACCAAAATCAACATCACAGGCATCAGCCGTATCACATGTCACTAACAGCATTTGCCATGATCCTGCAGGCTGCGACAGTTTCTACACTGCCGCAACCTTTGGTACCAATTCTGGAAGCCAAGTCATTCAAACTTCGCACTTGTCCCAAATTCTGAAGTTCCGAAGTTTTGATGGTTCGCATCGCGAACTCGAGATTGGCTCACAGCGAAAGGCAAGGAAATAATAACAGCCCATTTCAAGACTAAACTTCTTGCCAAAGTGGTATTGGAGCAATGCAACTGCAGAGAATGGAAAGTCGTATTTTGCAGCAACAGAAGCAGAGCAGAGAAAACGTCAAGGGTCTAAGGTCACTTGGACAAGCATGGCCAGCAGACTGAAGGTTGGATCTCGCGAAGACCGCAGAGCGGTTAGTGATTTCGCTGGCAGGCATGAAGAGGCCAGCAGAGTCTGACCTGGTGCAGTGGCCCTCGCAGTTTACGCAAGTTTGGTCTTCAAAGCTTGCACGATGCACTGAAAGATCTCAGGCCTCCGAAGACTGCCGAATCCAGAGATGCAGGTGCAGGGATGTGTTCAAAGCGGAAACAACTTGGTTCGTTCAATTGCTTTCACGTGTAGGACATTCTTGGCACCGCAAGGCAATCCCTTTGCTGGCGTATCGTTGTTCAGCAACGCATCTTCCTCGTTTCCTACGGCATCGGCTGGTGGGTGCGGGTCTTTGCGCTGCGCAACGCTTGGCACAGCTTGTCTGTCTCAATTGGCATGGGTATTCCGGGAATCCTAGAGTCCTAGAGGTGTCATGCAAAACTTGTGGCAATACTGTGGCCGCTTGCACCAGCAACCAAACAGAGAGAGAGAGAGAGAGAGAGAGCGGGTGGGTGGGCGGGCCAATGGCCTGAGGGTCGAGCGATCGACCCCTACGCCCTGCAGAAAGAAAGAGAGCGAGAAAGATATTTTCCTCAAAGCTAGCTCCTCTGGAGCTTGCGGGAGGTCTTATTCGCAGATTTGGTTTTGGGCCAGAAGAGAGTTAGGGGGCCCTTGCTCCTGATATATCAGAGATGTAAGCGTCAGCAGAAGGGGCAGCGGGGGCCGACCCCTCTGATCACTTCAGAAGGCTCTCTCGATCAGGGTCCGCCGGAGGAGGAGGCTCCCCTCCGCTCAAAAGTTTCATGCGGCAACATAGCCACAGCATATATCTGCACAACTGAGCTGCGTTTTTGTTTGTCCGTCTCTTTACGGAAGATTAGAGCTGGACACAAAACTTTCACTCGATCTCGAAATCTTGGTGGGACTGTGCGCGCGGAAGGACGCGGAAGGGCTGCGGAAGGTGTTGCTCCGCGGAAGGGCGCGGAAGCACCAAATACGTAAGTCGCCGCGCCAAAGAATCCATGTTTCGAACGAAGCATACAATACTGCTTGAGCCGTTGTCTAGGCATTTTATGCGCTGCTTATTGGTGGATGATCAAAGCTCGCTACATGGACTGGTCCCATTTTCGAGCCGAGACTGATGGTTTGCAAACCCCATTTTCGAGTCGAGGTTGGGCGGCTGCAAATCCAAAACTTGGCTTTGTTTCGAGGCACCTGAGGCCCAAACCCGTGAGGTCGCCTGGGTCGAATACCGGGTTGCGGCTCGGATCGTCAATTTTGGGGTTTCGAAGTGGGGGTAGCGCGGAAGCTGCGCGGAAGGTGTGCGGAAGGCGGGCGGAAGCCCGTAGTCCATTTGTAAGCCCGTAGTCCACCCAAGAGCTATGTCATGGTCAAGCGTAGTGTAGCAGCAGAACATGATAGAACATGCATTGGCACACAGAGAGGACCTTCATGCAGTCGATCGATTGTTGCCCGCAAGACAGGTAGTACCGGTAGGCATGGACTCGGCAGACTCAAAGCCTGCACTAGGCACTAGGGGAAACCTTGCACTCCGTGCAACGGCTGACGGCAGTAGAAACAATTCGAACTTGCCTATCCCCAAATCCCAAAATCTGGCTATGAACACAGCTATGAACCTAGCTGTTGGCGGCTTCATACTACATGGTGCCCACATTTGCTGAAAAGGAGTTAACGTAATACGTCAAGAGTGGTTTATGCTCTTGCGGAAGGGTTCGCTTGCAAAACGGTCCGCGGAAGGGCTCGCGGAAGGGACGACATGAAGTGACTCAGAAACGTGCCAACGCTTCGAGGCGCGGAAGGCTGCGGAAGCAGTGGCGGAAGGGTTGTGCGGAAGGGGTTTTTGCGTCCTTAGGATTGAAACAGAATAAATACAACACCGCTCAACTGAAGACAACAGCATTGCCTAAGACTGTTTCATACTGTTTCACTTTCACCGGAGGCATCTTGTGTGACTGGTCAAGCACATGCATCGGCGAGTTTGCAGGACGGTAAACAAACGTTTTAGAGTCTTTCCTTGCATTGAGAAACGAGCTTTGTCACGGTCGTTCAGCGCAGTCTTAGGTTTCGTGACAACGCATGCGAAGTCAATTTCCCTGTCAAACCTGATTGGATATAGCTACCAGTTCGCAACACAGCAGGCAAGCATACGCAAGCACTGTATGGTTCTCATTCGCTTACCATCAGCAGACCATCAGCTCACATTTGACAACGCACTGCTGCTCCCTCCGTCCCCCTAGCTTTCAGCTCTGCTCTCAAGTTCAAACCGTCCATGGTTGTGGGTATGCAGGCGCAGTCCTGTGGAACATTACTAACTTACTAGAAACCTGCTGCAAAATGGAGGGGCCTGATGGGAAGCTCTTATTCGCATCTTCCTACATCTCTGACTGCACTACGGCCATTCCTGTCTTGGAAGAACCCTGTGCATGAGCTGGGCAATGCACAATGCAGTTTCGGCATTAGGCTGCGCCTGCCAAGTGTACCAGCCGTCCCTAGCCGTCGTTGTCGGCCACACCTCGACCTCTAATTCTAACGGCAGTGCCAGAGGTGGAGAGCGGTGGCTGCAATGCAGAGAGCAGTGAACAGTTAGTGGGAGACACCCAGAACGACACACGCGAATCCGTCAATTATGGTTTCACAGGGAGAGCTCACTGCGTGTTTTTCAGTTCTGTTCGCCATATTAGAACGGCTCCAGATTGGAATGCAGCAGAGATGCAGGTCATCCACAGGATCGTCAGCTCCTGGAGAGGCTGCACATGGTGGGTACAGACTTGATGCCTCTGCGGGGTGCTGTTCCTGTGACAGTCGGCCAATCCTTTCATGGGACTGTCGCTTTTCTCACCAGCTACATCAGGACTTGGTTGCGACAGTGGAATAGCCGAAATTTACTGCATGCAGAGGGAACTGTTGCGCAAGGAAGCTTGTTTTCGACAGCTGTAACATCTTTGCACGGCAGAGCTGCTGACACCGGCGGTGGTCTCAGTTATGATTGCTACGGGAGGTGCCTGCGCCGCTCGAACAACTATTAAGCATTACTGAGTTGGGTGATGCTGATACGCTCACACTTGGTATGATGAGTCTTGGCAATGCTCATGCAATGCTGCTACCAACACGTTGCTTGCTTGGTGCTTGCTTGCTTGCTTGCTTGCTTGCTTGCTTGCTTGCTTGCTTGCTTGCTTGCTTGCTTGCATGTTTGTCTTGTTGAGTGCGCTTTGTGATAGCCTGCAGTACCATACTACAGGCTATCTCAGACATGGCGATGAATCTGGTTGTGAAGTGCAGTCAACAGGAGTTTTGTCGAGATCTTAAGGCCCTATCACTGAATCATGGCTTTCTGCTGAATCCGTTGCTGGTCGTGTGGTTTTGGTGCCTTTGCATTTTGCCTGTCGAGTTGGACACCTGTCTTCCGCTTGCCAAATCCGTTCAAAGAACTTGCTCTCGCGCAAAGGGGGATCGCCTTCAGAAGTAGGGCTGAGTGCATTCGAAGAGCTTTCGCGGACGTAGGCTTGCCGTTGCGACGCAGTGCAGTTTCAGATCAGGAGGCTATGTTCGCTTCGGACTTCGACCCTGAAGGTTGTGGCCCGGTTAAGTCGTGGGGTAGCGACATGCAACGATTTCCGAACAAAGCGCAATCCAGAATAACAACCTGCTGACCCTTCCTTGAGGGCCCTTCCACTCACGACCACGCACCGAGAAAGGGTAACTCCAGTGTCATGCCGTCATGCCGCCTCCGAAAGCGCGAGATGTTTGCTGGCCGAACGGACAGTGAGAAAAGCAGAGCTGGAAGAAGGGGAGAGTTGGCAGGACAATGTCAAATCCATCCGAGAAATGCTGTGGTCTACACGCTAGTTGGTTGGAGTGTCCGACTGGGTCCAATTTTCAGAATAGTTACTTGATGTCCACCACCGGACCGTGACACATGTAAATTGCAAAATAGTGCTGAATTGATCTGAGGCAAAGCTGTGGAGGAATGCAGCGAGGCCCGCTGCGTCCCGTGCTTCGCAGGAAGCTGTCGGGTTTGAAGCGCGAGCACTAGAAGCACTTCCGTACGCTTTGCCTGCAAGAAACTCCAAACATCGCCTTGAGAGTGTGAAAGTAGACGACGTCGAGGCCCACCAAGTTGACAAATCCGGGGACACACGCGCCCGCAAGTCCTTAGCTGAGGCCTCCGGCCTAGATCCCTAGTATCTTGCGGAGACCGCGACCTTATGAACATCAAGCAAAGCGGACTGCACTGGACATAGATGGGCCAGTCTTTTGGATCCGGCATACGGCACCTGGTTCTCGAAAATGTTGACCCACAAATCGATGCACGATGCTCAGACTTGAGGCCGGATTTCGTCTGGGCCTGCAGTGAAGTGCACATGCTTCGTGCTCGGTCTCAGAACGATGTGTGCTCGAAGGTTCCTGACGTTGCAAAATGTTGCCGATTGCAGTGGCCATGAAAGTGATTCACCACCCTGTCGTGCACAAGAGCAGCTAGATTCATCGTCCCTGGTAGCATGATCCATGGAGGCAGCCCAAGTGGAACAGTCTGAAGTGGTGGAGGCGCAGGAAGGTGGAGAAGAGGCGCAAGATGGAGAAGAGGTTGAGGAAGAGCATGATCTCGACAAAGAAGAGAAAGACGGGGAAGGTGGCGACGAGCCGACAGGCAGGAATTGCTGATGGCTTCTCGGATCCTGGTGCATGTTTTGCATCAAGGTGAAGAGGATGAAGAAGTTCTCTTCCGAGCAGATTGCAAGCTTTGGAAGCTGGTTATCTGGCATTTTGTTCCTTTCCTGCTGCTTGTTGTAGCAGCAATCCCTCGAAGACGCCGTTGGCCAGGTCAAACTTCCAGCATCTGACTCCAAGGAAGGGTCAGAGGCACTTTGGGCTCTTGGAGCCTTCTTCTTCAGACTTAGTCTGCAGTGTTGGTCGCTCCTCGAATACTGCAGACTATACACCATCCAATCACGATCTGGTGCATGTTACTCGAGCAAGTGTTGGCTCTTCTGGAGTTCCTTTGTGAGCTTTTCCGTTTGTCGTGATAGCTTTTGACAGCTGCAGGGCAGAACTGCCCAAACAACTACCAGCCATTTTGTAAAAGTCCAATAAAATTTGGCGAGATCCAGCCATCCAAGTGCCGCCGACATGTTAAGCGGATAGGTGGAGGCAGATCCAAATCCAAAGACATTCCCAAAGATCAAAGAGATGAAAGTCGCCCATAGCCCAGCAGACACAGGATATCGAGAGGTGTAAACGAGGCTGTCGCGTCGGAGGCCCTCGGAAGGTCGAAGACATAACGCGACATGTGTGAAATTGGATGAAATTGGCTCGATGTTGCACTGCTCGCGCGTGTGTGTGTGTGTGTGGGGGTTGCACTGCTCGCAGACTCTCTCTATTCTCTATCTCTAGCAGAGTAGGCTTGGACCTGGCAAGAGAGAGGCTGTGGAATCGTCTGGCTCTCAGAGCAGCTGCCTCTCTCTGCTTCTCTCTGCTTTTTTCTGAGGTGCAGATCAATCGGCACAAGAGGACGCGAGCCTGTCGGCTGGTGATGCGCATGCGGGGCGTTTTGAAGCTCCTGCTGAACACGCCGGTTTTCCCAACGACAAGGTGCTGTGTCCTGGGGTCCTTGGCAACCTCGAACGCATGAGAGACAGGTACGAAATGGTTGGGCAAAAGTCTGTGCGCTTCGTCGGTGTTGATGCCGACGCGCATGAGGCCAAGTCCGAAAAAGCTCGGAGCTCAGGCCGCTATGTGAATGGCTTTGCATGTCCTGCGAAATTCTACATATTGACATTTATTGACCTGGACATGCTCTCAGGTGCCATTTTCCGCTTTCCGCTTGAATCTCCATAGCAGCGACCAGCAGGCTCTCCGGAATAGCATCATCTAAGTCCTGAGTCCACGAGGCTTGCGCATTGAAGCATCTTTTGCGTTATGGATCATCTTGAAGGCAAACAGCTGAGACACCCGCACAAAAAACTGCCAGGGCAAGTTCCTGGCCATTCTGCGCGACGCGGCCGATTCAGCAAAGAGTTGACGCCGGCAAGACGGAACAGGCGAGGTCAGCAGGGTCAGTCAAGGCTGGGAGCAGGGACATCCGAGGTTTTGCAACAAGTCAGCTTGTCCCAGAGCAATGTCGTGAGATACAGGTCTGAAAGCAGGCGCAGGCGACATGCAGCGGCACTGCCTGCGATGCGAGACTGCTTGACAGCGGGTTGCAGAAAAGCAATGCGTTGTCTTGCTGTCTTGCAGCAGGTAGAACCTGACCACAAGTGATGGGTTGGATGCAGACACTGGTAGCCTGTAGAAGCCATATGAACAGCCGCACCTGACCAGCCTATCTGCCATCGTCAGCTCAAGATGTAAGATGATGCCTGTCAACAGACCGTCTCAGAAACAGCTCATGTCATGCAAGCTCCATCGTGCTCAGCTTCAACACACAGCTGTGACAGAAGTTCGCCTCACGAAGCTTGGCTCTGCATCAGATGTCGCGAACATGACGGAACAGCTTGAGCAGGCCAGCTGAGAACAGCTAAGTGAGATGCAGAAAGAGAAGAGTCCCTGCTCAGTGCGGCTGTACCTACTACTGCAGCTGCCGAGACACTCCATCCCTTCCGATTCCCCTGGTTACCAGAGGGAGAGAGAGACGGAGAGACAACCATATCTTTTACTGACCACCCCTACAAAGCCCCCAAGAGGGGGGTGCACCCTGCTTCGTGCGGGGCCTGACACGCTCCCTATACACCGGAGAAGAAGAAGACAACCAGTGCGTGCTCGCGCGCGGAGGGGGGTGCTGTGCCCTTATCTTGACTGTGTGGAAGAAGAGCGAGAGAGAGACAGAGAGAGCTCCTCCCCTCGCATCCCAGGCATCCCCTTTGCAGCGTAGCTGTCGTTGTGGAGAAATGTCTTGCCCCCTGCTCGCTGCGCGTGAGGCCAAAGTGGTTGTTCGAGATTTCGTCCTGGAGATGCGCATGGGTCGACGCATGATGGTGTTGTCACCCACTGGCCAGCTGAAGGCAACTACATGTAGCTTGAACAGCGAGCTTTGTGTCTTGCGGATCACGCGGGCGAGCCAGGCAGCTTGGCACGCAAACAAGAGCATGGAAGAGCCGACTAAATTTCCAGCCGATTTTGTCCGAACACAGGTTGAACATGACAAGCCCACCAGGTCGTCACCGGCCGACACCGCCCTTCGAAAGCTCCATCTAACGGCACCCTTGTAATGTGCAGAACGAAAGCTGCACAAAAAGGATACTGGTTGCCAAGAGAAACTACGGTAACTACGGTGTATGCGCGCTTCTGTGTCCGTGTGCTACATATGTATACGCGTAGCACGTCAAAGCGTACCTTACAAAAAGAAACCCAGCGTTTACTACAACAGATGAAAGAACGCAGCATACACATGAAAAAGTGGTTTATTGTTTAAGAAGCGGATATAGAGATACCGGCGACTTTAAGCTTAGATATCTTAGATGACATCATTTGTAGTTGCAGCGCAGAAATGAAAATCTCTCCTGCCTCTAGTACCTCTCGGGTACCTCCAAGTAAGTCTGCGGTAGCTAAAACCTTAGGCCAAGATAACACAACCTTTCACAACATTGCAAAATGCAAATATCTCCTCCAGGAATGTCTCCGGTAGCTAAGCGTCTTGGGCGATACCACAACCTGTAAATACATTGCACACATTTTCCTAAATCTCCGGCACCTAAACCCTAAATCTAAACCCGAGACCAGAGACTCTGAACCCTCCTCAAACCCTGAACCTTGCCTCCGAAGCTTTGATGCCTACAGAGAAACAAGGGCCAAGGGCGTCGGGTTTACGGTTTATTCTCTGGTTTCGGATTTAGTTTTACGGTTTATATAGGACACATTCCTGGAGGTACCAGAGAGGTGCCCGAGACATGGGAACTGTGGGTGCTTGCAATGTATTTACAGGTTGTGTTATCTCAGCCTGAGGCCATTAGCTACCGGAGACATTCCCGGAGGTACCTGAGAGGTCCTGGAGGTATCTGGAATGTGTGTCTTGTGATGTTGTTAGAGGTTGTCTTATCTTAGCCTGAGATTTTAGCTGCTGGAGACATTCCCAGAGAGGTCCTGGAGATATCTGCAATGTGTGTTTCGTAAGGTATTTGCAGGTTGTGTTATCTTACTCAGCCCACGGAAACATTCCTGGAGGTACCGGAGAGGTACCAGAGAGGTACCGGAGATCTAGGCAATGTGTGTTTTGCAAAGTGTGTACAGACGGTGTTATCTTAGCCTAAAGCTACTCGCCACCGGAGGCATTCCTGCAGGTGCCCGAGACGTGCAATAGAGGTACTGGAGATAACTGAAATTTGTTTTTCGCAATGTAATTATAGGCTGTGCTGTCTCAGCCTAAGACCACTGGGCACCGGTTTGACTGTGGTAGCCTGCATAATAAATACATCGCCAAACGCATAGCAGAAATGTCTCCGGTTCATTGACTCATCCTCGGTAACTTTACCCGAACCCTAAACCCTCAGCATACTCAGCCAAACATTGGCTTACTTGTACGGTCCAGGGATGTGCGGGGTTTAAGCTCACGGTTCAGTACAGCTTTTCTCGCTTGGGGTTTAGGGATGTTCAGGTTCAGGGTTCGGGTTTAGCCCCTGCAAGTACCATGAAAAGACGAACCCTATGTTTGGAGATATATTTACTATGCAGGTTACCACAACACATTTTCGAAGCACGACCAGATCCACACCCGTACCTATATCTATATCTATATCTATACCTATAAATAGATAAATATATATATATATATATATGTATGTATACCTTCGTACAGTTCTACAGCTTCAGCTTTACCTATACCTTTATCTATGGTTCAATCTGTATCTTTATCTCTATATATGTAATATTATGTATTATGCAATTAAAAATATACTATTTTTAAAACAGTAGATATGGTCGATTATGCATTTTGTATTATATATGCTGTATATATCTTGTGTTAAGTATGCCAGCTGCTTCGCTCCCACCAGAGCATGGGTTGTTAGAACATCTAGCACCTTTGGTTCGCTGTTGTTCCATGCATTTCATGCGAGCCAAAAGTCAATCTGTGTTGACAGCATCGAAGGCAGGACCTGCCCTGACTGCGGTGTCAGGCAATACTTTGGATCTTGCATTTGTATGTAGTCAGGTCTTTTGGGAAACAGCGTACTCAAAATCGTAAATGAATGAGTTTTTGCAAATTCGAGAAACAAAGCTCGGCTGTCTTTTGTCTGGTCGTTGATTGTGTGTAAACATGCAATGACACTGCGCAAAATGTATGCCATGAGGCTAAGCCCTCGAACGTTGATGCTACAGTAGCAGCTTTCAGATTGCTGCCGATCTTGAGGTTGCTTGATGTGGCTGCCTTTGCGATAACCGGCATCTCTTGCCTCTGTCTCGCTGCAGCATCAAGCGAAGATTGCTGACTTCTGGATGTCTTTCTATCGGGTGGTCTTGAACAACCCTGGCACTGTAACCGAACCTTTCGTTTGCGTCTCCCTGTCATACATCTTCGTGCTGGTCTTATCAGTCATTTTGAAAAGCCTCTGCGCTGCCAGTGTGGCTCGTCTCCAGAGTGCTGCCTTCAAGTTACGCCATAAGGACCTAGATAAACGTCGACTTCGATTACGAGCCCCGTTATCCCGACGCCGAACAACCGGAAAGTCTTTGACATCCCTCTGGAGCCACTCTGTCAGTGATCTGACACTGTCCCGGGGTAACGTCTAGAAGGTGTGGCTTTTTCGTCTGCATCTTGCCAGCCTAGAACTATAGATTCTTTGTTACGGGAAAATTTAAACATTTCCCCTGTGACTGTTGCAGAATTGTTGTTGTGGCCTCAAGTGCTGCCTGGATGGTGCTTTGCTACTTCTCTCTACTAGTCTCTCATCTTCTCAATCGCAGTCACTCATGGGCAGCTTGATCATGGAGTTCGTCTCCCAATCTGGCTTCTGCAAGCGTTACTGCATACGAGTATCTGCTGCAGCTTCTGTATCTTGGGTGATATCTTGTGTAACAAACTGTATATGAAGTTCTTCTGCACGATCAATGATAAAACTCCGCATGCTCAGCGGTCTTTGTCATACATTTCCTCCGTCACTATTTGTTCTCGTCGGTGGGTCTGTGTCATGGTTAGTTGGTGCCAGTGTATCCCGTCTCATCGTAAGCCGTAAAGATGTGGAGGAGGGTGGTGAGCGCTAGGTGAATCGTCTAATCAATCTTGCTGATGTAATTTGTGACGACAAGCTTGTGCCATCCGCCCTTTCAGTATTGACAATAATTTCCGTAGGAATCCCAGTAATATAAAGGCAATCTCGACGAGAATGATATGTAGGCATACTTTTCAAAAGCATTGCGGTCCGCTTTGTTTCGAAAAGTACTGATAGAAACTGGCGACGACATAAACTTCTTGCCGGCTTCGTAATGGCAATGCTCCTGAAGAGCTCTTCCCTGTGCATATGCGTTCTGTATCAGCCAACCTGTTACACGTACCCGGTCTTGAAACGCAGCTTCACGTGGCCATGATTTGATGACCATCTTGAACACGTTCTCTTGTACTCTCTCCTTAACAATCTCATGCATGAAGTCCGACATTCCTCGTAAGTCATCGATTTCATCATCGTGTCGCTTGGCGAAATCTGTCAGCCTCTGTATCTGGTCAAGGACATCAACTTGCTGACCACTGGCGTTCGTGGGATCTTACGATTGCCCACGACTTGGCTACCATTTCTGAATGTTGGGCAATGGCATTTCCCGTCGTGGGATTTGTCATTGCCCCGGAGTTGGTTAACATTGTGGGATTCGTCGTTGCCCAGAATTGGCTAACTTTTTAAGGCGTTGAGCCATTTCGTGGGCAGTGGCAATTCCCATAGAATTGCCATTGCCCACGAGTTGGCTAACATGTCTTAAGTTTAGCCAGCTCGCGGGCAATGCCACATCCGCTTCGGCTTCCGGGTTCAGGGTGCTGGGTTAGGGTTGTCGGTTCAGGGTTCCGGGGTTAGGGTTTAGGGTTCCGGGTTCCGGCTTAAGGTTCCATCGGGTTTCGGGGTTACTGCTGGGCTCTCCTGAAGTCCAGTAAATATGCCGTCACAGATCGAAGTCCATCAAGTGATGCCGTAACAGATCGGCTCCTGAAGTCCGGCAAGCGATATCGCAACAGATCGGCTCTTCAAGTACTTCAAAAGATGTTCGGTAGATTTATACCTTGTAAAAGCGCCCAACCTCACTAAGTCACATTCTAAATTCACTGGAAGTCGGTAAAGGATTCCTTAAACCTCCTCGAAATACCCTGTACCCGGGAAAACCCGAAATCCTTGAGATCTCGCCGCATCCTCTGCAGGCATTGCTAAACAGAAGATCATGAGAAGACCATACAAGGCAATCTTACCGCAATAGAAGTTCCAGTTCTCTGGAGATACATCCTGTGCTTCCAAGGACTGATATTAAGGTTAAGCCAACTGAGGAAAACTTCCAAATGCGTTATGACTGTAGTTTGTTACCAAGCACATTTACGAAATCCAATTGTTCATTATGTTTCTGTGGTTGAACTATAACAGGTTCGTGCTTCAGTTTTAGTGACTTGTGTGGTTATCTATTTATTTCGTCTCTTCCTACAAGCTTTCGCTACATGAGATCACTGTTTCACTTCGTTACATTGTACTTAATTAGGCGAAATAAAACAAAGCGGTTCGCTTCGCTCCCTTTTTTTCTGTACAGCACATGGCTGTTGTTTCTGGTTACGTTCATTCGTTTGCTATTGTGTCATGGCATTTCGCGTATTTGTTTCTCTCTTTGCAATTTACTTCATGCAAGCACGAAAGCACTACTACTACTAGTGGTAGCGGTCGCAACTGCCCGACTCCCCGCCACTGCTGAAAGCCGGCAGGGCATCCCAGACTCAACAACTTCAAGGGACCAAAGCGAGGGGAGCAACACCACACCCAAAAAGACCAAATACACCAACACATCCAGGGAAAATGCCAATTGACACAATGCTTTTCCGTTTTGTGTTTCTTGGTTTGGATTTCAGCTTCTTTGTTTGGTCTTGGGCGTCCTTGAGATTTTGGTTCTGCTAGTTTGGGTTTCTCTGTTTTGTTTTGATGTTGGTTTATTTGGCGTTTTTGGGTTTGGCTTCGTCGGGAAGATTGGAATCTCCTCAAGGTTTGATTTTTTGGCTTGGGCTTCTGCGTTATTGATTCCGATTTTGCTACATATGGACCCATGTGTACAACTAGCGAAGCACAGGGGTCATCTTCCGACCCCAAGACGCCGAGTGATACAGCCGGCGGCTGTATCTGTCGAAACTCGCAGTGGGTGAGGGTATGTATGGATTTTATGTGTATACATACTATCATAATATGACTTTATACGTATTATTCTTGCAGAAAACCACGTCATGGGGGCCTGCGTTTTTATATAGTCAAGTAAGTGATTCTGTATGGTTTGGGTCCAGTAGAGTATGCATAGATTTGTGATTGTTACAATCGCAAATAATTATTGTACATCTTAAACACTATACTTGCCTTCTACTTGGAACA
>CAJNDV010015335.1:0-20644 GCA_905221635.1 Symbiodinium sp. CCMP2456 | reverse complement strand
CACGGGCCCCCATGACGTTGTGTACTCTATTCTTGAGGAACCTTAGTTTGATTCTAACCATTTCGTGCTACAGACCCAAACCAAGATATCCGCTTTCATCTCCAGATAACACGATAAAGACAAGGCTGCTAGACAAAACCAACTAAAGAGGGATGGGTGAAATACCACAAATACTGCAGCGAGAATCTGACCGGCAATGACATGATGTCTGTACCCCTCACGACCGAAATGTTTGGAAAGACTTCCACCGGACAACAGACAAGCACAGTTGTCCTGTCTAAAGACACTTGGAAAAAGATCAGAGCACGCAATGAGAGCAAACGGTGCTACGAACGAAGACACCAGACAGCCGAACAAGGAAATTGCAAAAAACGATGCAAGGGCGCATGAGCGGAGAGACTTTATAGGCAGAGTTGAAAACAGCACTGATGACAAGTTTCAGAAAAATGTGAAAGGCAGTCATGGAACGACGAAAAAAGCTCGTGCATCAATTTGCGAAAATGAAGAATCAGACGTGGACACATGTACCATTGATTCAACATTCAACATGCGGCAACTTTTGCTGAATATCCTGCGTGAACACTGGAGACGCTCCTGTCAGGAGAGTGTTGAAGACAATGGTGCGCCCATTAGAATTTTTCTCTAGAAGAAATTCTATGAAGCAATCGAAAGTGCAATGCGCGCACCGTCTTATCATTCCATCAAGCAATGATCAATGAGAGGAAATACAACAGGCTATCTGTATCCAACACTAGCAAAGCTCCGTGACGATGCCATTCGGCCCCGGTTGTTTGCTTGGTTTCCTACAGACTCGGTTCGGTTTCCGAACCGCTATGTCGACAGCTCATGCGATCGATATTGTTAGACGTATTCAGGACTTCGCAGAAGCAACTCCATCAACGCTGAGTCTTGCAGTGCTTGATTTGGAAAATGCTTTCGATAAGTTGATTTTTTAGGTGTATTGGGTTTTCTGATCAGGGCTTAGATGTGATACAAGACGGCTATGGAAAGCCAGAGATTTATGTCAAAGGCGAATACGGTGCCTCCCGAACGAGAATACAATCAGCAGGCATCCGTCGAGGATGTCCCCTTTCACCCTTTTTGTTCGTGCTTTTCATGATTTGTGTACACACAACATCAGATAAGCTGTCACTTGCCATGTTGTTAACAATCGATTTCCAGGTTTTGACCACAATATGGTTTATTATGCTTGTGATACCGTTCTTTTCACGCGATCAAACCGAGGACCGAACGAGCTTCTCAATGTGACAGCAAACACTTTCAGCAGAATGGTTTGCACCTCAACAGAGGAAATGCGTGACGACCCCTATGAACAATGACGGAAGGACTCACTGCGGACACGGCTCCGCATTAACGAAGAGCTTTGAGGCTACCTGGGCAACGAGCTAAGCGAAGAGATGAACATTCAACATGGAACATTGAATAAGATTCAAGAGGTTCGCCGCACCTGATTTACTCTCAGCTCGTATTGGAAAGCAACATGTGCCAGCAAAAATGGAAACTAAACGTATTCGATGCCTTTATACAAGTAAGCTGTTGTACGGTTTGGAGATTGTTTACCTCACTCGAGCCATGTACAAGAGAAGCGACGCTTTCCAACACAGCAGCTTGCGTAGAATATTCGGCATGCCCGCAACCTTCATTCGTAGACCTAACACGGATAAGAAACGTTTGCAGACTGCTACAACCGCAGCTTTTCCGACAAGGGGTTAATGCCGGAAAATAACATCGTTTGGCAATTGCCATCAAGAGCGTAGGGCCAAATAGTTGGGACATGTGCAAAGATCAGGCAATGAAGACCCTATGCGACAAGTTTCGTTCCTGCCTGACACTGCTTGTAGAGTTGTATAGTTGACTATGGAAAACACAGAAGTGGTCGCAGACAGAACTGGCTGCATTTCTCCAGAAGTTTGTCTGTGCGCGGAGGTTACCAAATTTGAACTTTAGTAGTTCAAATTGAAAACAAAGTCATGTACGAAACAGCTCAAAGACGAAATTTCTGATGCTTCATTTCTCTCTCCGCAGCTCCACCGGCTGATTGGGTCAGTGCAGGATAGGGCAAGGATAATATGTATTCACGTAACGTTATAGACTTTATAGAACTCTTAGATATTCAGTATGTACATGCAGATATGCTCACCCCCCCTCCATGTGATCTGATGGGAAATGTTGTTTCGGGAAGTTCGACGGGTGGAGGCGATTCAAGCGGTGTATTTGAACGCCGTGGTTTAGCGTTTGAGGTGTTTGCATGGCTTGCGAGTAATGACTATGCAAGCTTCAATGTACTATTAGTGTGCATGTGGCATATAATTAGGTATGCAGGCAGGCAGGCAGGCAGGCAGGCAGGCAGGCAGGCAGGCAGGCAGGCAGGCAGGCAGGCACGGAGGCGTGCATTCCTGGATATATGAAATGATGGCTGGCTGGCTGGCTGGCTGGCTGGGTGGGTGGGTGGGTGGGTGGATGGCTGGATGTGAGTGTATTTAAGTGTATTCGTGCTCTTCTCCCATGTAAATACATGATGCTGGATTGAACAAACTGCAGGTAGGGAATCTGGGAGTGACTGCTTGCGTATAGAGAACAGACCATTATCGATCAGCTTTTGCAGCTTTGTGTTCCGATGCGCATACAAGAAGGGGTCACGCATAGATGCACACGTACAGGCCATACCACGGACAAGCTGTTAAACCTTTGAATCACAAGTCTCTCTACTTAGCGGTAACGACATTGAGCTACCTGCACCGAGCAAGGTTCCCCATGATCTGTCCAACTTTTCAGTTCTGAAGCTGAGGTCAGGCGTGTATGGCTGAAAAACATTGCAGGCATATATGCGGGACAGGAGCCGGAGGGCCTGCGTACACCATTGGATGACCTGTGCGCCACCATAGCGATCAAGCCTTCCGGCGAGATGATCACCTTCCGCTTGGAGCACATTAACGCACGTGATACTTTCGTCATGTGTATGATGTTGTTCGCACAGTCGCAGGGTGCTGAGATGGTGGGCCTGTCGCAAGAAGGCCCTGACGAGGAAGATGACGGAGAGGACTTGGTGGTGGAGGAAGCAAGGCTTTCTTCGGCAGTGGGATCGCAAGCGTGAAAAGAGGGCTGTTTGCGTGCTGCACGGCACGGTTTGTCGACAAATGGAGGACAATCCATGGATGTGGCACTTTTGTTACAGGCCGACGAAATTTGCCCCCACATTGCCTGAGGCTCGAAACACAGTTGAAGCTACAACATGCCACAGCCGTCGTATCCTGCGAAGATGGGCACTGCGTTTGATGCAATGCAACGTGCACTTGTGGAAGCATGCAAAGCAGAGATGATCGTGTTCTAACGGCGGTGTATGTGAAATGCCGCCACTGATCGCCATTGCTGCATCGGGCCATGTGCTTGAAGGTCGACTTCCGAATCAGCACCGTTTTGTTTAGTGTGAAGGCTCACGGCACTTAGGCGAAAAGATATGGCAGGCACCGGTCTGCCAGGCACCCGGCGAGTTTCTTGGGGCCTTCTCGGCGTCATTGATGTCCGAACAAGGCCTGTATTCCCCGTTCCCGGCCTACCAGGACTTTCATCACAGCACCTGCAAACTCCCCACAAGCACTGCTCGGAGCTTGAACTTGCATTGGTTCGTGCAGCTGCGCATTGTATTGTAGACGTCACATGGCACGGTGGTGCTTCGAGCAGGACTAGTGCCAGCAGCTGGTAGCATTCCTGCATTGGTGACAGTGCCGCCAGGAGTTCGGATGGTCATGTCATGTTCGGAATCCGCCGGGATCCATCTAGAATCTGGAGTTTAGAGGTTTGCCAAGCAGACATGTTTGCAGGACATGCATTTGGGGACTCTGCTTGGACCTCAGCCTGAGCATCAGCAACTTGTCATAGCCGACCTCTTAGGCGTTTGCACCTAATCCCATGGGAGTGCCGGTGCTTGCGGGAACACCAACGGTGGCGGCGGCATCGGTCTTCCACTGAGCAAAAATCGGAGCCAAAAGGCAAGCACGGTTTCGATCTTGCTACAGGTGCTGCAGTACCCGTACATCCAAAGCATGTTGCCGGGACCGTCGACGACTTGCCAATTGTTTTCTGAACACCCCCAGACACGACAAACTGGACAAGAAAGCTGGACTGTATCTGCGAGGTCGGATGCGCACTCCTTCCAGGCGCCGCAGCCGCCTCCTCAAGACGATGAGAAGGATGTCAAGCAAAGCATCAAGGCGGATGTTTGACAACTACTCACGCTTTGTCACTATGCCCGGTATTCGAGCGGTCACAGGAGCTGCAAGTTCGCTTCAAGCTGGATGACCGCATCGTCAGGTTCATCAAGTCAGTCTTGTTCTCCGGTATTGGCCTGTTCTGCAACGCTCGACCACCGAGTCATAGTGGCAAAAAAAGCTTTCCAGCGCTTTGCTCGTTGTGCGAAGGGATTTGGCTGGCCAAATGAAGAAGAGACGCGACACCTCGCAAGAAGACATGCAAGCTCTTTGGGAGATCCTTGGGGGTGCAAGGCAGGGGTTGCGCTTTGGATCATGTCAAATTGAACATGAGTAGAGAATGCCGGCTTTGCGAGCCACCGACACAGGAACCCGGCTGGCTTGCTGCGCGTGAAAATCAGAGAGATGGCAGTGTCCTCGGCATATCTCGGCATCTGGGCGTGCGGTACGGGATGTGTTGCCCTGCGCCATCCTGCACCCTTTTAGTTTAGTCAAACGCGGAGCACCAGGTCTTCGTGTAGCCCTGAAGGCTACTTGTAGTTGAAGCTGTTTCAACCGTGTTGTTCGGTATTTCGTTGTCACAGCTCCGAGGGTTGTTACCGACCTCGTGGACACTTGATGGTGCATGCTCTCTGCGACACGCCCACTGGTCGGGACTGCCCAGGAGGACGGAAAATTTCGTGGCACGCTGACCCCGGACAAAGATGCCTGGGCCGATGTGCTGTGTGTGTGTGTGAAAATTTTGACATACTCCCTTCGACCTCGTGTCATCAGGAGCAGAGAAGGGTAGGTGCCGCACTGCCCCAGGTCGAGGAGCTTGCCAAGAAGTTCAACTTGGATACCCAGGAGGGGTGCCGAAACAGACCACCAGTTGTCCAGAGTCGCGTAATTCGGATGTCGGTTGCAATGTTGACCACATTCGGCATGGCGAAATCGCAGCAACTCACAGGGCATGCAGGATGTCGCTTCGACACGTCCGTGGTCTTCGGCTTCTTCGCACACCCATCGAAGCACAAAAAAGGGGTGCAGCAGCAGTCGTGATACACGACGTTTGGCCAGGAATTCGGGTGTTGTGGTAGGGGAAGTGCGACTTGACCCACTCACCTGGCACTCGGCAGGCAGCAGCGAAACTAGCAGAAGTACTCTCAAGAAGAGATGACCGCAAGAAGGATCTGAGGCTTACTTGGTTAGGAGTTGGTAAATGTCTGCGAGTTCGGTACGTCGGTACGTGTTTGTGTCAGGCAGATACAGAAGCATCTCCAACTTTCGAACAGACCGTCCTCCCTTGCCGGGTCCTCGTCGGACCGTTCTCCTTGCAGACTGAGAGCGGGATTCTCGCAGTCTGGATTGCCCAGAAAGGACCTGTAATTAAGCTGTTTTCGTCTGACACCCCAACATACTTGAGCAGCAAGGCAGCTTCAGCAGCAAGCCAATGGCATTCAAGCGTGGGCTCGATGCCCTTCGGAGCAGTTCAGCAGAGCAACGGGCGATAATGCTCCTAAAAGACGTAGTAGATTTGGCTTCCGGCTTCAGATGAAGGCAACGGGAATTGGTTGTGGCATGAACCCTTCTGTGAGTGTACACGGGGTGTCATTGTGTGTGTGTGTGTGTGTGTTTTCAGCAGGAAGGAACTCGATGATCGAAGAGGTCCTTGATTGTCTCTTGTCATCTCTGGTCCATGCTACGAGGTCATGCTGATGCTGAAAGACATGCGGAATGGACTTCCGATCAGGGACCCTGAGTGCCCTACACAAGCATGATCCAGCTTCGCACGTCGCCAAGAGGGGGGTAGATCCGCGATTTGGAAAGGTATCCGCCAGCAGTGGGCAGTTTGGCTCACAAGCGTGGGATGAAGGGGCAAAGGACCCCTCCCATCCTAAAAGAACTCACGAGCTTGATGTGATGTGTGTCGCATAGTGAGTTATTATGAGGGTAGTTCTCTAAATTACGGTCCCTTTTGGGGGTCCTTTTTATAAGGGTGCCGTACTATATTGGGGACCCAACAAGGGACCCTAATTTAGATATTGGAAGGAGCCGAAGTCGAACAAAACGACGGAGGGCATCGCCGCTGCCTGAGGAGAAGAGATCAGACGGGGGAGTCACGGAAGTTACGGACTGAGGTCGAGTAGCTCACCTCCCCTCCGGAGCCCCGTTCGATCCTGTGGCCTGGTGCCGAGCGATTCGAAATCTGAAGATTTTCGCAGACTGAACGGTTCAAGCTGCGCTGACGTGCTGTGAGGTGCAGGACCAGACCCAAAGAAGGCAAGGGACTCTGCGAGTTCTAGATTCCTCTCTACGACTTACGACACAAGCGCGCATGGAACTGCCATGTGAGCCCCTTCAGGTCGCTACGGCGCGCGGCCCTCGGCCGCAAACGCTGCTTGAGCGGTTCGGCTGACGCCTTGGCCTTGGCCCTGTGGCCTCGCCAAGCGCTGCGGCTGAAAACGGCCTGCATGGCCAGAGCAACATTGATTGGTGGAACGGGAGAAGCAGTGCATGTAGGTGGCCAGTTGAGGGAGTGTTTCTCTTGAGTTCCAATGATGGCATGGCTCGGCTCCAGTAATTCATGCCCATTATTCCTGCAATGAGAACCGGCGTGCTGCGAGCTCAATCCGTTCGAAGTGAGACGGAAGCCTTGTGCAACACTTGGTCCGAATTAATCGGTGATGAGGTATGGTGGAAGCAGATCGCATGGCGACCTCCACAGCCTAGATATCATCGAGGACAGGTCCTGCCGGGGAAGGCACCTGCACAATCTGTTTCGACTTTTTTTGGTCTGGATGCCGGGGTACAACCAGCAGTCCAGACAGGAGAAAGCATGCACAAAGCGTGGGACCAGGAAAAAGCGAGAGAACCAAGACTGATCATAAGGAACAAGACCAAGCCCGGCATTGCAAATGTCGACTGCTTTGATTCCTTGTAGTTACATTCGATGCATCTCTTTCATGGGTCTGCAGGGAACTTAAACACTGCTGTGAAGTGAACAGCTAACTTCAAAAGCAGCTGGCCAGGTCTGGTCTTCCTGCGAGATATCAGAAAGGAAGGTTCCTGGGCAAGGACGGAACCGGGAGACTTGCACCCTACCCACTCAGCTCTGATGTTACCTCTTGACATTCTCAGAGCTGCTCGTTGATAATACGACTCTGTTCGGCGGCATTGTCTTTCTACCGGGTGAGCTAGGTGCATCCTGGTCTTTGTTTGTCGTTCATCGGAAGGGCGGCTTCGCAAAGTGCTACGAAGTCCAAGACCTCGAGACCAAAGAGATCTTTGCAGCATCGCTCTCGAGCCCCACACTACATTCGACCTGTACAGACTGACACGGATCGTGCTCAGGCCAAGATTGTCTCGAAGGCGTCCATCACGAAGCCCCGTGCACATGCCAAGCTCAGGCACATGCTTTCTGTGGCAGTCGGATTGCTGTGCAGACAAGAACAGAAGAAGCAGCAGCAGAACCTGAGCAGCTGGGGGACGAAATGAAGAGCGAGCCGCCACGACGACGACGACGACGACAGCAACAGCAAACAACAGCTGCAGCTTCAGCAACTGCAGCAGCAGCAGCAGCAGCAGCAGCAGCAACAACAACAACAACAACAACAACAATTTTCAATTGAATGCTGCGCGAGCGTGCTCTGCACGTGGCGGGCGTGACAACAACAACAACAACAACAACAACAGCAACAGCAACAGCAACAGCAACAGCAACAACAGCCACAACAACAACAACAACAACAAGAACAACAAGAACAAGAACAAGACAGCACGTGCGTCTGCAGCACGTGCGGGGTGTGTCGTGTTTGTTTTGGACGTTTTTTGGTCGAAAGCCTGAAAATGTCGGTATTTGTGTGGTTTTCGTCAACAGGACGATGTTTGGGAACATGCATTTCTCCAAGTTCTTTGTCTTGGATGTTTGGTGAGGATTTTGCGAAAGTGTCGCAAATACCAGGTTTATTAAGCAAGACTTGACATTAAGTCCCATCGTTACGAATAGGTGATTGAAGCCACGCTATGACACTGCCCAAGATAGCATTCTACACATGAATGACGCGAAGGTACCCATGCTTGTTGCAAAAGAACATGTTTTGAACTGCACCGCCATCCAGAGTGGATGCTCAGAATGGGGGGGAAGTTCCAACGTTTGTTTGTGTTTGTCCTGATGGTTGGTGGGAAAGCATCGCCTGCCCTTCAATTGCTTCAGCATGCCGGAGTCCTGCCACGTGGAGGTGCGATGCAGCCACCGGATGCTGACAAAAGGTTTTGGTGATGCTGCTCCCTGATGCTCCCTGTCTGTGGATGGCAAAGAAATCAAAGTAGCTACGGCCACGAATGCGCGACAAGCCACAACGAGGAGAAATCGGCATATCGCTCTGAAAGACATTCGACAGAAGGCTGTAGAGCAAGTCCCGAGAGTTCAGAGGTCAGAGATTGCCATACATCGGGAGCTTTGCCATGACAAGGCGCTGCCGTTTTCTGCGCGTGCAAACTGCAGGCGACCTGCACACCCTGGCAGGTTGTCAAGTTCTACGACTACTTCGAGGATGGCGGACCTGTCGAGCTTCGAACAAGATGCAGCAGTGGCAGCTCCGCAGGACGCCGACCACGTCTACATCATGCTGGAGCTCTGCGCAGATCTGAGACTCTGAGGAACGCTCAACTGCTGGTGTCGTGCGTTCTCACAGCCCGGGCCAAGGTGCAAACCAGACTCTGAACGAATTCATGAGGCGCCGTCCCCCTAAACGGCTTGCAGAACCAGAGGCCGGGTGACCTCGATGTTCGCAGCAATGCACTAGTTAACTGCACCAGGCGATTTTTTACGTCTACGAGCTCATCCTCGCTTTGCAGTACCTGCATCGTCGACGAGTCATTCACAGGGATTTGAAGTCCGGGGCCCGCTGCTTTAGAGCCTGCGAACAGCTGGATGACTTAATATGAGAGCGAAAGCTTCATGAACTCAGGTTGGGCAACCTATTCCTTGACCACTCCATGCGATTGAAGGCAAGGGCGGAATTCACTCCATCCGAGGCACCGTCCTGAGCGGCAGGTGGGTGACTTTGGCCTAGCGGCACAGCTCGAATACGATGGAGAGAGGAAGCGTACTATCTGTGGCAGCTGGTCTGGCAACTGGAGAATACGCTTCTTTGCCAGCCATGAATTCCCAAAGTTCACCACTTTTGGCAATGCGTTGGCAGGCACTCCGAACTACATTGCACCTGAAATCTTGGAAGGCAAGTACGGGCACTCGTTTGAGGCTGGGTTGTTTCGAAGCATGTTGGAGCCATGTCCAAACTGGTGGCAGACGAGCATGTGTGAAAGGTCGATATTTGGTCGCTGGGTGTCATCATCTACACCATGGTCATTGGTCGGCCACCCTTCGAGACGTCGGATGTGAAGACAACGTGCGCGCAGCCACGCATGTGCGAGCAATGTGAGCATCACGCATGTGCCTTGTTACTCCTGGCCATGTTCTTTCCGTGCAACCGGTTGCCATCTTAAAGGTTGTTGCCAGTTCCAGGCGCGGTCACGCTGACAGCAAGTTCTTAGGGCCCAGTCGGAAGTTGAGCGCACAATTCAACAAGTTTCTCTGAACAAAGGAGCGGACTCTTCAGCAACTCCTCACGCAAACCTGCTGATGAATCGCTTGTATAGAAACCCTGGTAGTGATGGGCTGCTGACGGGCTGCCTTTGCTTTTCTCGGCAGAAGACTGCCTGTCGCCAGTCTTGATGTTGATTTTCCTGCGAAAACCTCCCTTGCCCTCTCCCTCTGTGCGGGTGGGATCATGTTGTATCCGGGGACAGAAATTGCGGGCTGGGAGCAACGCTGAAACCCGCCTCGCATCACCATACGAGCTGGCGCGAAGGCCGAGTCTGAGGATAAGTGAGTTGTCACTACAATCCTACACCTGTGTGTCGCTCTGCCGTGAAGGTACGTAGCATGGGTTCTCTACAAAGGAGATCCCACTGTAAAACGCTACTTGAGCGTCCGTTCAACCCGGGTAGGTCCCATACTGAGACGGATCGACGGAAGTGTATAGCTATATTTCGAAATACATATAGCAGGTGTATATACACACATAGGTACTTGTATGCATGCTTTTTGAATAGCGGCATGCAAACATCCGTTCGATATTTGTGTAGAGATAACCACCCAAGATGAAGTTTGCTTCCATGCCCAAACACCATCCCTGCCCTTGTTAGAGAATCGGTGGCCTGGTTGTTTTGCTGCTTTAGTTGCAACATGAAAAACTGATTCGATTCGCTTGTGACAAAGATGGTAATGGCAGTCGCGATGACAAGCATTGTGGTTACTGGTGTATCAAATAATCCTGTCACTGTAGCCAGTATTGCCACGTTGTGTATGTCTGTTGCAAAGCGGATGCAAAAGAAATGCTGAGCACCCATGTCGCACCCGCACGAATGTTGTTGTCACTCGTGCAGAGAGGGCACTGTTGTGGCAGGTTAACACAAACATGACTGCATTGGAATTGGCTCTTTTTCGCAATGTACAATTGCGTCAAGCCAGCCCCCATTCTTGATAACAGACGATGAGATTGGCATCCGCCACTGGTTTGTCAGCTATGTATTTGATTAGAGTGGAAGAAAACCCAAGATCCGGTTTTACGATAGCTTGTCTTACTACCCCGTGAGATGTGGGATCATGTTAGATTCAACAACATTTTTGTTAAGCCAATACCGTAAAAAGAACAAGTTGTACGGGCACGTCAATCCAGGTGGCAATTTCAGGCCAAGTAGAATCTGCTGTAAGTGGCAAGCGAATCTATGAAAACTTCTCCGAAATCTTTGGTTTACGTACAAGTAGTTCTTGTTGTTTGGTTGATCACCCCAATCCTGTCTCCAGTAATTACTTAAACTATACTTGACTGGAGACTCCTTTAATGACGCTGAATGTGATATGAAGAGTGTATTTGCCTCCCCCAAACACATGCTGGAAACTACACCAGGCGTCCAGCATTGCCTAAACTTGCCAAATCGTTGTATCATGTGGCGTGCGAGCTATATCACCAATCTAAAGAACCCCCACATTGCTCGCACCTTTGCATCCGGACTCCGGACTACTGCTCCGTCAAAAACACCCAAAATGTGGATACGTGAGGGGGGGAGCAAAACAGAATACATCCACAGACCGATGTGTATATACATCTGCTATATGTACTTTGTAATATAGCTATGCACATGTACATGTCCATGTACAAGTGCCACAAAGAATTATGCCACGTCACAGCTTAGTGTTTGCCTAGTATTTGCGGGAAGCCTATGTTGGAAGACCAGTAGATGTTCCATGACGGGTTATGTATGGTTATGTCACTATGTCACTATGTTCAATACCAAGTTTAACAAACATGTGACATATTTAACTTACTTGTTTCGTGGGTAGCATGTGCTTATTGCTTCATGTTTAAAGAAAAAATCTTTTCTAACACTTCATCGTATTTGCTTAACACCTCTACTGCTGATTAAATATGACTCAGTGTACTTAAAATCAGAATGAAATGGCACGGCAACTTTTCTGCTGCATATGATTAGTTAGACTTCGCCCATATGTAGTTATGTAGCTTATGCTTCCTCTGTGCCTTGTCATTAACTAGATTACTTTAACTAATATTCTCTATTTACATAGTCCGTTAAAACTGAAGCAAACTCATACACATGCTGCTGACGTTATGAACAGCATGTGTCATGACATGAATTCGGCGCATGTTCGTATTTATTACACTCTCTCCTTCTCAACGTGACATTGCTTTTTACATCTTTTTACTGTCTAAATGCTTCCCAAGCTACTTTTGCAATTGCTACGTCTCGTTTGCCTATGTATCCGGCATTTTTACTGCACTGAACGACTGTTCAGCTTCATCATCAACATTGACTTTGTCAGCTAGATGCTAGGCAACCTGCATATTCACTGGCTAAAATTTGCGGCTGAAACTTCGGGGATCGCAGCTAATGACCACCAGCTGGGTGAGCCCTGCAGCGTCTCAGAAGCACCCGCTCTTGAAAAACATATCCCTCGATTCTCTAGTTAAGACCTTTCTGAGAACAACACCTTTGGAACAAAATTGCATAGAATTATATAAGCCCTCTCATGATCTGCACCAGATCGAAAAGCCGCGCACAAGTCCCTGTACACAAGCGTGTAGGACGCGCGTGCAGCCACCGACAGCAGAACTCCTGCAAAATCCAAAAATGCAATATTTTTGTGGAATGCCAGAACCAATTCCGGATTTTTGGTTTCTCACGGAAATCCAGAAATTTCCAAGAATCCAAATTCCAAAAACTCAAAAGTGGTTTTGGCATCTCCACGAAAATATTGGAACTTAGGATTTTGTGTGAATGCTGCCTGGCAGTGCTGTTTCCGAGGGAACACTGCCTTGCTCTTTCTGTTAAAGACATTCGATGAGCAAGCTACATAGGAGGCAGGGGCTGCCGTACAGTTGGTTGTTGACTTTCCCTTTACAGCAAAACAGAAAAGTGGGCACATGGGCATGGACTCTATATGTATATATATATATATATATATGTGTAATTATATGTATAGATGGTCCAGCCCCCAATGATCCACCCCAGCATTCTTGCCAGCTGATCGCTAGAGCAAACTTTTGGAAGCCAACGGCATCTACGGTGGTTTCTGCAGTTTATATACTGACATCTACTTTTTTGTGCTGTTTTCGGTATACGTAAACCACCCCAAACCCAAAGCAGAATCTACTTTTGCGTCCCCTCTGATTGGAAGAGACACTTGAGCCGTTTTCAATCTTAGAAAAAACACCAAAGCACTCGATTGTTTCTAGTGTTAAACTGCTTTCATTGAAGATCTTCTTTCACCACAAACAAGCACCAGAAAACGTTCTTTCATCCCGTATCAGTGGCTAGAACTCGGCGAGCTTTTACAGTCTGCATATATCACAAAATTGCATGTGGATGTTTCGGAAACGTAGTGGTCTCACTCCCAGATATTCCAAATACGAACAACAGCAAAGTCCAAGTAAAGATCAACCTTTCCTCTCCTCGTAAGAAATATCTAAGCACACCGTGCCTCGTGGGATTTAGGACACATATGTTCCTCTCTTAGTAAGAAGCAAAAAACCAGTTGGTTCATGCAACCGAATGACCAGACTCCTTTGCGCCATACTACCAGCAAGGAATCAGGTGAGCTGCTACATCGTTCAATAGACATGAAATGGCTTCTGTCCTCTCGCTTTAGCCGCATACCGAAGAAGGAAACCCCTCTACTCTACATCTCGTAAGGGGTTGAAAAGCTGCACAATACTTCCGTTACATATCGAGCACAGCTTCGCTCGATGAAGGAACATGACGCAAGGTAGTATCTGATTGTTTATCCATATAGTACACGTAACTTAGCCCAGCGATGTGTATCTGTTGATATGTAAGAAGGGAGCCTTCCCATCTTTACGTAACAAAAGAAGCTTTTCTGTACTCTCAGTATTCAGAAGACAGAAGAGACGCGCCTTCTTTTCCAACCATGAGCAGGAATAAGAAAGCTCCTTCAGTTGATACTCAAAGATGCAGGAGCATCATTTTGTGAGTATTCAATGTGAGAGTTCCTGTGTCTCTGTCAGGCCATGAGCGAGGTACTATAGTTTTAGCAAAAACTGTCTTGAAGCAGATTTAAGGCCTCGATGGGCGACAAAGTTCAACCAAATCTATGCAACAATAGCTACTACCAAAAGCAATACTACCGCTATGCGTACTTGTACTGTTACAGTGACAGCTAATATTGAACATATTGCTGATATTTGTTGTTCATCTAGTCCCAGATCGCTAAAATGCCGCGAGGCTCGAATTTCCAAAATCTGTAAAGCCTTAAATTTTGCAATGGTCACCAACATGTCCTAAAATCCTGGCATCTATGGGGCCATCAGTGTTCAGTTTTGGGAATTTGGGTGACATTGGATCCCTGCCCTTGTTTTCGCATCCGAGCTTGACAAAATGCCGTCAGGCTCCGATTTCCCCAAATTTCGTCGAGTCTGAAATGTGAAAACCTTGGCAGGGATCGACTTCCCCCAAATTCCCAGTATGGGGAGTGCGGGCCGTAGGTTGCTCAGATTTTGGTAGTTTTGCGGAAATTCGATCCCTGCTGATGGTTTCGCACTTCAGGCTTTACGAATTTTGGGGAAATTGGATTCCGTTGATGTTTTCGCATCCCGAGGTTGCCCATGATCCACTGCTTCCAAATAGGAAGCTGGGGGGCGGGGGGGGGATGGTGAGCACATGTATATAGAATGTGTAAAACCGCATGTGTCAAACAAAAATATATAGAAAAAAAAAATATATATATATATATACATGTATGTATATATATATATATATATGTATAGGGCATTTGGATCGAGTGCGGCCTTGCTGCACATTGCCGATAGCCCCTGTGTGCACTGTAGCACAGCCTGAGCCATTGGGAAAGCACCTCCATCGCCGACGTGGCACCGCAGAGAGCGGGCCAAGAGGGCACTACACCGAAAAAGAGTGCACGCTGCGCGGCGGTCTGGAAAGGCCCCACCCTGGAGATCTCTACTGTTGCTCGAGCAGCACCACAGCAAACCCCGTTACCGAGAGCTGCGTTCACGCCCGTTACCCAGTGAGTTGCGACCTGCACCTATGGGTGGAGGCCGTCGACGACAGTCATGGCAAGATGGCAACCAGGGGCAATGGGAAATAGGGCAAGGACAACAGGGTTCGCGTGGACGTTCCTGGCATGTCTGGCAGGGAGCTTGGCCCTCTCCCAAGAAGGCCTCACAGCCGGCCCATCGCTACGACCAGATGGAGCTGAACGAAGAGCAGCCGCAGCAGGCCGGAACCAACTGGCTGACTGCAAGGACCCAGACGTCGTCGGCGAGCTCAGGGGTTGGGCCATCCAGGACCCAAATGATCCAGAAGGAGCTTACGACCTCACGCAAAGCGGAAGCCAGGCTCAGGAAAATCAAGGAGGAGAGGCAGACGCGGGAAAAGCAGTTCGAGAAGTTCAAGGAGAAGTTCAAGGCGGACTTTCTGAAACAGAAGAAACAATTCGAAGCGGATATGGACCGCCTGGACAAGGAGGCCGTACAGGTTGCAGAATCCGGCGAGATGGCTGCCATACGCGTTCAGGCCATTGTGAATGGCACAGAACTTCCGGCCACAGAAGCAAGTGCAACGAACGACGATGGCTCCTGGGAGAGGCTGCTCCAGGAGGACGAAGAGGCCCCGGACACGGAGGCCTTCCAGGAAGCGCTCATGGCGGTCAGGCTGTTGCGGCAGCAGGGTGTGCTTCATCCGAAGGCCCACTACATACAGATCGACACAGACCGCGGCCAGGTACCACCACTGGTAAGAGCGAGCCAGGCAGCAGCGCCCTATGTCAATCCGGATGGCGATCGGCACCAACAGGGCGCGGACAAAGCGCCTTATCTCACCTCGCCTTCCACGAGATTAGGCACGGCACTACCGGGAGGAGAAGCCATCAATCATACTGTGAACCCAGTGCCTCCAGTGGTGGCACCCGATCTTGGAGCACCTACAGGCCTTGCAGCCAACGAGACGCGTGTCGAGACCCCTTCGCCGGGTCAGCAGCAGCTGGCAGCGAAACTGGAGGCAAAACGTCAGAGTACACGGTCTGCCTTGGCGCCCTTCGGTCGAGCACTCTCGGAAGGAGTCGAGTCAGGGCATGGCAGCTTGGGGATAGTGGACGACGACCACGAGCCCCTCGAACACGAGCTGAGACAGGCGGACGGCCAAAGTCTACAGGACCTGGGCTGACCTATTTCCGACGAGGCAATGCCCTCTCGAGGTCCTTCCTGATCCAGCTGGATTGGCCAGTTGCTTTGCACTTATGTGCGCTGCACTGTTGCCATGATGGTGGACGAGGTTTCGGATCTCGAGTTGGCAAAGTCCCCGGTTTCTCACTTGAGCCCTGTACATATGAGGAAGATATGTACAGGATTTGTCCTTTCGAAGGCTGCCCTGTCCGTTCTGCCAGTTTTGCCATGTTTTGTCTCTCTTATGACGCACAAATTGGATACACATCCTGCCTTGGATCGCCGGAGGTCCGCTCCTTGTCATGGACCCGGAGTGGTTTTGACCTCCTTTGGTTTTGGAGGTTCATTGCCTCTCGGGCCCCTTTCTCCTCTGCTCGTCTGACATGGCACTGGGATTGTGCTGTTGTCAGGGGGGCCTCGCTTCTGGACAACAGCGCTACACGTCGGTCGCCTGCCTTCCCGACCTTTCTTAGTTTCGGTTTAGGCCCAACCCCTTGTAAGGTTCTTGGGGCTAGACAAGGGACTGTCCCCGACCTGGAGCCTAAGAGGCGCATCGGTGGCTCAGGGGCGCCCTCCAGCGTGCGGACAGGTTCCCTTCACAGGCATTGCCATTCAACTGCCTCTTTTGTGCGAGGAGCATGCTACTCCCCGACTTCCCCTCTGGCCGACACACCGCCATTTGCAATATCCGATGGCTACCCTGCATTCTACCCGTCCTTTATCTGTGGAAGCCCTTCATTGTTCGGGGGCCCACATTTTCTTTCCGGCTCTCCTACCATTCCAGTGCCAAAGAGACGTATCGGTGGCTCAGGGACGTCCACTGGATTGGTTGGGATTGAGCAGCAAGCAACCCCGTTTTGGCTGACTTGGCTTGTGCATCAGTCCATAGCCATCCTTCTGTGTATCTGCGGATCAGTGCTGAGCGTTTGCCTGTCCGTCTCAGCTCGAGGTTTCTGCTTCCACCAGTCTCCGCTTGGCAGGTGGGTGATTGCTTGTTTGCCCGTGAGGGGTGGACACCTTTTGATCCCCCTTGCCTCCGTCGGTGGCATTTCCCGGCCTATTCTAGATTGGAGGCCCCGCAGAGCTACACGAAGAGCTCCGCCCCCGCAAGGCCCTCTGCTGTGGTCGAGGGCTTTGTTTGCTTTTGTTGCCCTTCTCAGTCTTCCGGACTGCGTCGGTGCTGTGCGAGATCCTGACATCATCGGGCCGCAGATCACAGACCTTGCAGTCGAATTCCTTCCTGTCCCCGCAGAGGAGGATATTCGAGGTGACACACGTCCCGATCGGATGGACGAAACTGACCACATGACCCCGCACCTTCCAGGACAGGACGGTAACACAGCAACGGTCAGATGCCCTACTCCGACTCTTGGGGCAGCGATAATGGCACCGCATTTTC
Source organism: Symbiodinium sp. CCMP2456 (assembly GCA_905221635.1). Classification (NCBI taxonomy): domain Eukaryota; class Dinophyceae; order Suessiales; family Symbiodiniaceae; genus Symbiodinium; species Symbiodinium sp. CCMP2456. Next base: position 3,254 of record CAJNDV010015335.1, on the reverse strand, counting down.
AGACCAGCGTTGTCGATCTAGAGATACCCATGGGAGTTACCCTTGAGGAAGTGCAGCATTCTATCCGTGACACTGCCGCCAGGCTTCCTCTAGAGCTTCTAGATAATATCTCGCCTGTCGAACCCACTCCGCATCCAGGCATTCTGACCTTCATTGCTCACTCGAGTGTGTTGGACGGCCTTGGTCAGGCCTCTGTGATCGTGGACCTGCAGCCGGCAGGGGGGACTATTTTCGCGATCACGCTCCCAGAGAGGCTTAGCTTCTCAGACTGGGCACGCTTTATGTGTCCGATGCTACCTGCGGGCACCTCTCAGGTAGACTTGTTCGTTGGAACCAATCGCTCCCCACATCCAGTCGACGAAGCACTATTCCTCACCCATGGTACTCTTCTGACCGTATGTGAAGAGCATCATTTCCACAGACAAGGGCCCTCTCAGGCAAGACTCTTGAATGACCCAAGCCGATGGAAGAGCTCTTCTGATGTTGAGCCTTCTGTGGGGAGGAAAGGATTTTGCCTGCTGTACAAGGCGAAAAGATGGTTCATTGAGGGAGACCAGCTTGATGCTGACTGCATGCACGCGCTTGCCGCTGACGCTACTGGACGTCTGCTGCATGAGACAAGACTCGACCTTGCATTGAATCCACCGATCACCGACCTCTGTCTGCATGGGCGTACTTGCTGGGGCCTTGCAACTCTTGTTGATCTGCCCCCAACGATGCCTGGAGCCGAAAAGCCAACCGATTCGGGTTTCTCGGTTTTCCTAGATTTCCGGCCACTTGGAGTGAGACCCTTTAGTTGGCACCAATACTCCAATATGCTCCACCTTCCTACGGTTCTTCAGTCACTCGACAAAGAGCTCCCGCGAGGAGTCGACATTGAAGTTGTAGGGAAGGCCCAAAACGGGTATTACGTAGAGGTCTCAGCAGGCGAAGTTCTGTCATTCCAGGCTACACCTGACAGCGACTACAGCCCTCATGTGCACAGTATGAACTCAGGTCCGGCAGGAAGTGATGACAGCCAATCCGACACTTCCATTTGCTCGCATACTCCACCACAGACACCTCCGTCAGACCCGGGAAGATCTCCTCGCAGTCGCTCACCCAGGGGAAGTGAGCACCCAGCCCACGGAGATACCGGGGAGACGCCGATTCCCGATTTGGCCCAGGAGGACGACGGTGGTCTTGAGGCCAGGACTCAGAAGGCGGCCTGTACAGCAGCCTCTGTCAATGACATGGCCGCAGGTCTGCACACCGTACCGCAAGCCCCGTCCTATCGGGACGTGAGGATAAGCAAAGTTGGCTGTATGTCTGTTTCGGAGGTTATCCTCACGCCCTGCACCTTTCAGGCACATATACCCGGCTACAAAGACATCATTGTGCGACACCAGGTCAAGCTCCCATGTAGCGAGGACAAGGTTCTACAAGACCTTGCTGACTCACTGTTGGAGCGACTGCCTCCATTTTTTGACAAGTTGATTGCAACACAGCCACAGATCGGCAGGGACTTTGGCTCTGTAATCCTTGTACCTGCCTGGCATAAACCCGCCGGCCGATGCACTGTTCTTTTTGACTTGCACCATATTGGAGGTTCTATTTTCGCCAAGGTTGTCTCTAGCCCGCTTTCATACTGGCAATGCCGACAGGAAGCTGAGCGCGTTTGCGACAGGCCATGGTGCCTCTACGTTGCCGGGGCCATGCATCCACAGATCGATGCTGGGGATTTCTTTGTAGCCGAGGGTTGGGTTCTTCAGTTCCGAGCCTTTGGGGCGCCACCGGATTGGTTTGAATCCTTGGCACCGCGATTCAGCCGGCCTATCCCATGGATGGAGGACCCTGTAGTTCCCCGCAACACTACGGAGGACCTGCTTTTAGTGCTGCATGGCGATCGACACACACTGCTCGACATCGGATCTCCAGCTTCGCCCTGCCTGGCAACTAGGGTTGCCGATCTCGTTGATAGACCTCGGGATGATGTTCTATTTGTTCGACCCCACGAGGCTCAGCTGAACGATGTTTGTTCAAACGGCCATGCCTGCAGAGGAGTCTTGGCCACCTTCCCAGTCAAAGAGCAGCCAGGTCGGAGGAGTAGGCTTCTCTTTCTCGACGGCAGACCGGCCAACGGACGCCTTGCCTTTGTATATACGGAAGAGGTTGATGACCCGCTTGGATTTGCTGAGTGGCTTGGATTACGTTCGCCTCCACTGCATCACATCGTTTTCTCCCGAATTCCCCACACAAATGGGGAATATTCGCCCGAGGGCACTGTCTTTATCTTCGGATACTACCCGAATGCCGATCGAGACGGAGACCAGTCGTCCGACCCGGGCAGCAGCCGGAGTCATCCAGCAGACCAAGTTGGAGCAGAATGGGAAAGGCATGATCCTAGCGACATCAGACCGCATGCTCGGCAGCCGACATCCTCACCATCTGAGGCAAGCGAAAGCAGGCCAAGAGACGAAGGCAGTCAAGGTCGAATGAGGTCCCGCCCTATAACACCTGCCTTTGATTTCTCTTGCGAAGCACACCCTGCCCCATGCCGGAAAGCCACGTCGACCCAGGATGGGGTCCGAACTCTCATCCTGCCTGGGACTCCTTACATAGGAACCCTTTTCAAGGAGCTTTGTTCTTTGGTTGACAAGTACACATACCTAGCCGGGGATGTTTGGGGCTGGTTTGGGGTTCCACTGAGGACTTCACCCCCTGCTGTGTATGATCAGCAGGTTCAGGTCCAGACCCTCCCGCTCCCTGCGGCCGAAAGACAAAATAAGCTGCTATCGGAGCCAAGAGGCAAGACTCCTGCCGCCAATCAGCACCTCGGGAATCTCAGGGCATTGACCTTTGGCCTTGGGGGCAGATGGCTTCGGGACCCAACTCCCAACTGGATTGATGAGGTCCTTGAGCCAGACCCTCTCGATGATACGTACTCGCTTGACGAGGAAGGCGAGTCTTTTACCACGATTGGTTGTATCATCTTGAAGGAGGGGTACATTGCAGAGACCGTGAGCATTCTTACCCAGGTCCCGACAATCGTCGACGATACCAGACGCCTCGTCAACGATGCCAGATCGCTCACTAATCGTCTCTCCTTTCCAGCCCTCCTGGATGTTATCCCCCAACCAGTCCCAGGTAACATAGTCTACCTGGCTGGGCCTGCGTGGTCTGCAGATCAACATGGCCACTGCTTCAATCTCACTCTGTGGGATGGTAGACTGTTTACCGCACAGGCTCCCGATTATGTTGCCCGGCACGAAATC
>CAJNDV010015324.1:23725-33886 GCA_905221635.1 Symbiodinium sp. CCMP2456 | reverse complement strand
AAACCCTAAACCCTAAACCGTCTTTCATCCCCCTAGGGTTCTGTATTAAACCCTTCGAAGGGACGTCCTAAACGCCACGAAGCATCCCAGCTGAACCCGAACCCTGTGCTGCTGCTACGTGGTAATTGAAAAGGTTCGGGTTAGAGTTGGTGTCTTCGGCGCATAGCAACAGCGCCTAAACCCTCCTAAGCCTCAAAACCTAAGCCAGCCCCATAAGTACTCCTGAACTCTGAACCCCGCACCATCGAACACTTTATCGAGCCCCAAACTTCTCGCCAGTCAGGTATCGTGTAAGGGCCCTTCGGCACACTGGAGCTGACGTACAAGCGTCAACGTGAAGGCGCCCTTGCTTGTATATAGGGATGTCAGGGGCTTTACCTAGACCCCAAGAAACTGAATTTCAGGGGGTGCCTTGTTATGACGTTTTTCTTGTTTAAATCCTGGAAAAGGTAGAGTTTGTTCCGGGTGAAGGTCGCGCTCAAGGTTGTGGGCTTTATACTTGTAGCCACGCGAAGCTACCGTTCGAAAACCTTCAAAGCCCTAAACCCTAAGCCTCCATGTACCTTTATGGTAGATACTTAGGCCTTAAAGGGGTCCCTATAGAGGTACTTTAAGGCCTAAGTATCTACTATAGGGGTACATGGAGCCTTTGGGTAAACCCTAAGCCCTGGCAGTGCGGCGGTTTCTTAAAGGTTCAGGTAGGGCGAAAAGGGATACGACAGCGAGAAGGGTTCGTTTAGAGTTTAGGGTTTAGGGTTTCAGGGCGAAGGGTTCGCTTTGGGGCTGACGGAGTGAGAAGCGTAGAGAGAAGGGCTGCAGGGTTTTAGGGTTTTAGAGTTCAGGGTTTTAGGGTTTAGGGTTTTAGGGTTTAGGGTTTAGGGTTCGTTCTCTCTCTCTCTCTCTCTTTCTCCCTCTCTCACACACTCTCTCTACCTCTCTCTCTCTCTCTCTCGCCTCGTGGAGCTGGCAAGTATTTTCTGACACAAGAGGATACTGTATGCAGATCTCTGTGATTTTGATCCTGTCCACCCAAGCCTAAAGCCCCAATTCCAGACGGAAGAGAAGACGGACACCCAAAACCCTCAACCCAAAAACCCCAAACCCCTAAACCCAAAACCCCAAACCCCCAAAGAAACTTAAAGTCTCAAATCCTCAACCCTAAAAGGTAACAGACCTTCAACCCTTTGCCGAACCAATCCTCGATCATATGGGTAGTTCCCTCCCTGTTTAGGTCCCCTAATATAGTACGGCACTCTTACAAAAAGGACCCCACAATAAACCCTAAACCCTAAACCTTGGGAACCTAATTTAGAGAACTACCCATGTGGGTAGCTCCCGTCCTTGGAGCCCTTGGTTGCGGGCCATTTTTTGTATGAGTCAATAAGGGCGCCACCTCCTGTTGGGCTCCCAGGAAAGGGTCGTAATTTGGAGAACTGCCTATCAAGGAATGAGGAACTTGTCCACTGCCTGCACTGACTGCACGGGGATGGGGTGTCGGGCTTCTGGTTAGTCTAGGGTCCGGGCTTCAATAACAAGCGACTTCTTCTCGATGCATATGTTTGGCTTGTGCCTTCTGAACTAAACAGGGGCGAAGCACTCATAGTGAGAGCAGAGCACGAAGGACGGTATGTGAAAGACTGGTGGGCCACCATCGCCATCACCGTCATCTTGGTCGTTATGAACGCTATGGTCATCATGATCTTCAGGATCATCACTATCATCCTGATTGACAATCTTAAACCAATGCCCCTTGACACCGGCTTGCCCCGGAACCCAAAGCCCCAAGTTGCCCCCAAGCCCTGCAACACAACACAGAACAAGGAAGAAGCACAAAGCAACAAACAGATATCAACAAAGCATATGAACCCCTAAACCACGCTAAAACGTCCTAACCAACAATACAACTACAATGCCCTAAACCCTAAACCCTAAACCCTAAACCCTAAACCCGAAGCCAGCTTCTTCACTTCGGCCACAGGAAGCACCTTCACGAGCGAGTTGACCTGAGGTCGGCAACCTGACTTCTTCGGGCTTAGTATACCCTAAAGGTCCAAAGGACCCAATAATTAGGTACTCGGTTTTAGGATAGTAGTTTTGTAGATTAGTATTTTGGAGAGTATATGATTATTAGGTACTTATGGACCCTTAGGGATACAGACGGGCTTAGTAGTTCCTTTTTGGGATTACCTAATAGGGTTTTAAATATAAGCCACAAAAAGGAACTACTATGGGGCCCATGGGTACAAAGGATCTATAGTATACAGACGTGGTTTCTGCATGGTGAAAGTTAACCTCCAAGCCCTTTTTGATCCTCATACGGTTTGGAGTTTTGCCGACCCAGTTTGGCTTGCCACCTTGATCTTTGAAATCCCATTAGCTGTTGGACACCTGGATAGGGAGCAGGGGTACCTTGTTCAGAGTTCTGCTGATTACAAGGATCCTACTATTTCGCCCTGAAAAGAGCCTTGCTGACGCTGATCCTGGCAATTAGCCTACCTGCGACGAATGTGCGGCTGTGTTGGGATTGCTTGATTCTACTTACCCAAAGGGCCCAAGGTACGTATCTCGTAGAATGTAGGGTTTATGTATTAGGAATTACTATCCCTGGTTTAGGGAAGTATCCCCTGTAACAGTACATAGGACCTTTGTGGGTTAGGAGACAGTCTTAGGTGTTACTTCCGTCTAGGACGTTTACAGGTGGGTAGTTACCGCCTTATAGAAGGTCTACATACCTTATAGAAGCCTTATAGAAACCCTATAGACCCTAAACACCTCACCTGTAGTTTCCTTTAATTCTGCTCCTCTCTGTCCCGGGATTTCCAATCAAGAAGACCTAAAAGGTCATACCCTACCTTTTTTAAGGTACCTAGTTTTTATGGTTCGGATCTGCTATACAAAAAAGTAGGTACCCTAAAAAAGGGGTAGGGTCTGACCGGTATGACCCTATATATCTTCCAAGGATATTTTTTTGCCTTCGAGTCACCAGACCATACAACAGCGCCTATGCCGAGAAAAAGCCCTAGCCAGATCACCGAAACCCTAAACCCCTAAACCCTAAACCCGAAACCGCAACCCGGGCAACCTGCAGTTTTGCCTTTCAAACCCTGATTCTCGAACCCCCAAAACCCTAAACCCCAACCTTAAACCCTGAGCCCATATAGATCCCCGACAGGAACCCTTTAAAGCAACCCTTAAAGAACCGGGACAGGGATTGGAATTTCAATCTGCTGAGCCCCGGGCTCAAGGAGCAGGGCTGGGATATCTCGCAGTTTAGCATTTAGGGTTCGGGGTTTAGGGTATAGCTGTGCTAAGTACGAATGTAGAGGCCTTGATTGGCCTAGAAATGAATCTGTGTTTAGTAGCGGTGATGGTGAGATTTTCGCTTTTTTTCTGGGTTTAACAGAGGGGCCTTACTGATTAGAAAGTGGTTCAGGGTTGCATTATGCTATGACGATCATGGGGGATTTGTAGAGATGCCAACTCCCATGGTATAGAAGAGGGTTCCCAATGGGGTCCTAGTGCACCACATACCTCAGGGGGTTGAGTATTGAAGTTTGGTCGTTCCAGCTTGAAACTCCCGGAGAAATCCTTGCACATTTTCGCCATGTTGGGCTGCGGACCCAAAAAGCCCAAGACGGCCTTGGAGACCTATGCCAAGACACTGCGCAACGGCTCGGCGGTAGAAGAGGCGAGGATTTGGGCTTCCCCGCTGCAGATTTGCAGTGCTGGTTCAGGGTTTACCACATGCAAATGAGGATCTCGGAATTGATATAGGGGCCTTAATAATTAGAATAGGGTCTTGGGGCGCATTTTCCTATGTTTGTAATAAGGAGTTGGTAACTATTCAGGCCCCTATATCAATTCAAATAAAGCTTGTCTGGAATGGCATTGCCAGGCCGCTTTCTGTTTGTATCTCAGGGGGCCTGAACCACTGCTGGTGACAATGTCAGGCCATGCTTATGATCGTTTTTCATGAAGTTAACTTGGGTTTAGGGTTTAGGGTTTAGGGCTTACGGTTTAGGGTTAACCGCATCCTACGGCCTTGTCCACAAAGAAGAGATGTCGCAAGTTTGTTCTCACGATCGGCTGTCTTCGGCGGCGATCCTTTTCTGCGTTGGAGAGAGTCTTTCCAACGACAATGCCAGCTGAATCACCGCTGTTGTAGCGCTGTCATGATAGTGATAGTGGGGGCGGCGGTGGCGGTGGTGGAAGCACTGAAACATGATATTGGTTGGAACTGCGGTGATTATGATACTGGTTCTGACGATGATGCAGGCACGACGGTTACGGTAGTGGTGAAGAGGATGAAGATTGTGTCGGTGCTGGAGAGGATGATGCTATTGCTGACCGTGATGGCGATGGTCGTTGTGGTGGTGGTCATGGTACAAACTGACATGATGGTCGTCACAGTCGCCCTGGTTCGGTCGACCGTGAGCCAAAGGCTTAAACCCCGCAGATCTTAAACCCCTAGAACCCAATTTTACTTATCGAGCTCGCACAGAGCCCTTGTGGAATCCTCAGACGGCACCTTGCAGAAACCGCTGGTGGAGCGTTGACAACCTCAACTCGCCTACCCTAAACCCTAAGACCTAAGCCCTAAGCCCTAAGCCCTACACCCCATAAAGCAAGCCGCTTTGTTCAGGAGGCACCTATGCTTTTCCCGATGTTCACGCTGCTCGCCGGCAGTTTGAGATTCGAAACCCCAAATTTTTTAACCCTAAGCCCCAAGCCCTAAATCCTAAACCCCAAACCCTAAACCCCAAACCCTAAACCCTAAACCCTAAATCCTAAACCCCAAACCCCGGCCCCTCTCTGTTCGGTGGTTGTGGGGCACAGGGTTGGTTTAGGGCTTTTTAGTCTTCCATAAGCCCTAGAAACCCTGAACCCGTTTGTAGTGTTTCAAGGCTTTGGGGGTCTAGGGCTCTAGGATTTTGGGACTTAGGGTTGAGGTTGAGGTTTCTATCGATGTATGTCGGCTTTAGGGTATATGGGGTTTAGGGTTTAGGTTTTAGGGTTTGTGTAGGGTCTAGCGAGATTCTGGGCCGGTAGGAAGCAGATGGATTTGATATGTGGGGTGCAAGTTTTAGAGTTTGCTGTTGGTTGCGGTGGCGGCACTTTGGAAGCTAGACTCTAGTCGTGATGTCTGCGTGGAAAGCACACCTACAGTTGAAAATGCGTCGAAGTAGGTTGTATGTGGAGTCATGGATGCCCAACGTCGTCATAACCCCATTCGCCTTTGATGACTCAGTCCGGTCCAGGGTAGACGCTCGGTTGAGGGTTTAGGGATCTTGTCACTGAGCCTGAAACCAGTGACCCACGTTGCAGAGTGCTGCTTTGCAGTGTGTCCCCAGCGTAATGACAACTAGTTGCAAATCATACTATACTGCCGTCCATTCGTTTAAACGCAGAAAAACCGCAAATCCTAAGCTTCCCAAAACAAACCAAGCTTGTTGACCCACACCAAAACCCTACACCCTAAACCCTAAACCCTAAATCCTAACCCTAAATCCTAAACCCTAAACCCTAAACGAGAACCGTAAATCCTAAAGCCCTGATCCAATAGGAATCCCTCGAGGTGTGACCGAAGCCGGCCCTGCCGAAAGACAGCCTTACCACTTTAGGATTAGGGTTTAGGGTTTAGGGTTTAAAGGGTTTAGGGTTTAGGGTTTCTAGACCATAAACCCTAAACCCCTCAGGCTTTAGGGCATTTGGGGTGCAACCCCGAAACCTACAACCCGAACATGCTCCCCTCCCCAACGTAGACAGGAATGAAAGCAGTAGGAAGGCCTCAGGCACTACATGTATGTGTGTATACAGGTTTAGATTAGGGTTTAGGGTTTAGGGTTTAGGGTAATACAGGCGCTACATGTATGACCAGGTACTTCTTTGTGCGTATGTTTTTTGCATGTCGGTCTATCTATCTATCCGTCCATCTGTCCATCGATCTATTTACCTGCCTATCTATCTATCTATCTATCTATCTATCTATCTACCTTCCTATCTATCTTTCTTTCTTTGTTACATATAACCCATCTGTGTGCATCTGTATGTCTGAACGTGCAGGTATGACTGTATGTAAGTAAGTATGCATGTAATTCAGTAATGGACAGGAGCGGAATGGAATATCTGTGTATTCTCACACACACACACATATATATATATATAGGAATTAATATCGAAGTTGGCTTTTCAAGTAGAAAAAGGTGTTCAGCACAACGATAGGGGTAGTTCTCTAAATTAGGGTCCTTTTTGGGTCCCCAATATAGTACGGCACCCTTATAAACGGGACCCCAAAAGGGACCCCAATTTAGAGAAATACCCTAAACCCTAAACCCTAAACCCCATAGGTTGGAGCTCAGCAATCTTCTCTGCATGCCGAAGCTCGAGCCCTTTGAGGTCCTGCAGGCACTGACTGTGTTTGTTGCTTGTACTTGGAGGTTCATGGGTAGTTATAAATGGGGTTGGTCCCTTTAGGGGTTCCTTTAAAGGGTTCTATGGGGTTTAGGGTTTAGGGTTTGGAGGTCCATGGGTAGTTATAAGTAGGGTTATAAGTCCCCTAACCTGGGTTATAATTATAGATACCCTACTTATAACTCCATTTATAACTACCCATGAACCTCCAAGTATGTTAAACCAGCAAGCGACCACGCCAGAACAAACCGGATGTACAGGAGTCTTAGGTTCTTGACGGAGGGTTTATAGGTCAGAGATTCGGGTGCAAGGTGTCCAGCGTTCCGGGTTAGGTTGTGACAGCTGTTAAACACGCCAGTGTTCAAGCATGCGGACGCTTAGTGCTAAGCCCAGCCCATGTTCGAGGGTGCTAGAGCCCTGAACCCTAAACTCATGTTCCGCGTTGAAGTGCCGGGACATGCACTCTGAGCATTACTCCCTGAACCATTGGCTCAGTTTAGCGCCTAGGTTTCCGGCTAAGAGTTTCGGGGTTAATCCTAAACCCCAAACCCCCAAACCCTAAACCACGGCCGACCGTGGCTTGCACATGGGTAGTTCTTCAAACAAGGGCCCCTTCTAGGGTCCGTTTTGTCACACCGGGACCCTACTTTAGAGAACTACCCACATGACCTGGCTCAGGAGCCTTGAAAGCCCGGAGTTAAGTGCAGGCTTTGCCCTACGGGTCCATAAACCTCAACTTAATGGCTGAGCAGGTAGCCTTTACCTTTTTGGGGTTTATAAGATTCTGCCATAATTGAAAAGGTTAACCTTTTTTCGGCTAGGGTACTCAGCCCCCATGTCAAACCCTAAATTTTAGGGCCTACACCCTAACCCCTCAACCCTAAGCCTTGAATCCTAAACCCTAAGCCCTAAAGCCTAAACCCTCAAACCCTAAGCCCTATAGCCCTCAAAGCCCTAAAACCTAAACTGTAAGCCCTAAACCCTAAACCCTGAACCCTAAGCCCTAAGCCCTAAGCCCTAAACCCGAGGCCCTAAACCCTAAACCCCAAAACCCGAAGCCCTAAACCTTTAGCCCTAAACCCTCAAACCCGAAGCCCTAAACCCCAAGCCCTAAACCCCAAGCCCTAAACCCTCAAACCCTAAACTTTAAGCCCTATAAGCCCTAAACCCTAAACCCTCAAACTCTAAGCCCTAAACCCCCCGCCCTAAACCCCAAGCCCTAAACCCTCAAACCCTAAACTTTAAGCCCTATAAGCCCTAAACCCTAAACCCTCAAACCCGAAGCCCTAAACCCTCAGCCCTAAACCCTAAACCCTCAAACCCTAAGCCCTAAACCCTCAGCCCTAAACCCCAAGCCCCAAACCCTTAAACCCTAAAAATTTACGCCCTATAAGCCCTGAGCCCTAAGCTTTAAACCCTCAGCCCTAAACCCTAAAAGGACTTAGGATCTGTGGGGTTTTGGTTGTGGGGCCTCAGCTTTCTTTCTCGAGACTCCCAACAGTTTCTGTTACGGTTCCGGAGTTTAGGAGTTTAGGGTTTAGGAGTTTAGGAGTTCGGGGTTTAGGGGTTTAGGGCTTAGGAGTTTAGGGTTTAGGGTTTAGGGGTTAGGGGCTTAGGGCTCAATGAGCTAAAACGTGCTCGGTTTTTTAACAGCGAAAAAGATTATTGGACACTGAAATTAAACCCGCAACCCCAGACTTTGCGAGTGGATCAGTGCAATAGCAGTATATTATCCTAGTAAAACCATCAGTGATCATGATGAGAATAGAAATAGTGATAAGTGATAATTATGTAATTTTCAATTAGTAAGCAAACAAATATAACAATAATTCATCAATCATATTCATAACCACGGCCGTAAGAGTCTCCCCGGAGGCGGCACAGCTGCTCGTCAACTACACCAGCAGCACGCAGGGCAACGCAGTTCTAGTCTCACACCAGATGCTCATCTGAATCTAGCACCCGAAACCCTAAACCCTAAACCCTAAACCCTACAAAATACATAAAGCCCAATCCCTTGCAAGCCCTTCCACACGCCCAGCTGCTCCTCTGATTCTTAGACTTCATGGAGCGGTGTGCTTGAGAGTCTTAAGTAGCTGAGCAGGTAAACTGCAGTCCCTAAACCCTAAACCTTACCCTAAGCCCTAAACCCGAAACCCTAATCGAGACTCCCAACAACTCCTGTTACGCTTTAGGAGTTTAGGGTTTAGGGTTTAGGGGTCTATGGTTTAGGGTTTAGGGCTGAGTTTTCGGGTTTAGGGGTGTAGGGGTTTAGGGTTCGATGAACTAAAACGTGCTCGGTTTTCGCAAGAGAAATACATTATTAGACACTGACATTAAGCCCGCAACCCTAGACTTGGCGAGTGGATCAGTGCAATTGCAGTATATTGTCCTAGAAAAACCGTCTTTGATCATGATGATAATTGTAGTGGTGAGAATTATGCAGTTCTTTTAAATAGTAAGCAAAAAATATAACAATAATTAATCAATCGTAACAGGTTGTTGAAGGTTTTCGGGCCTGCGAACTGAAACCCGTAACTCACCACCATGCCAAGATGGCCCCTAGATGTTCGAGGGTTTGGGGCTTAGGGCTTAGGGCTCTCTTACGCATGATCATGATGCCCGAAGGGTGGCTTTTGGGTTTCAGGGTTTAGGGTTTTGGGTTTCAGGTTTCAGGGTTTCGGGTCTTGGGTTTCGAGGTTTAGGGTTCAGGGTTTACGGATCAACAAACGCATTGCAGTATTCGGAAGCACTCTTCAACGTGGGGACCCGATGCAGCTGTTTCCGTCTTTATGCCTGGAGAGGCTACTGATAATTTCATGCTCGCGGTGACTGCGTGAGTTCCATCGGCGCACACCTTATCTCAAACTCCCGACCTCTAAACCCTACACTCTCACATCGCCTAATAGAGGTGTCTGAGTATATTCAGTAATAGTGTCCCCTAAAAATCTCCCTAGGACAGAACATAGCTCCCACAACCCAAAGCCTATTTTTTGGATCAAGGCCCCTATTCACCAAAAAAAACCTGGACAAAATCCATCAACCTGTGACTCCTGCCTTACACTCTCGGCCATGCCCTAAACCGTAAACCCTGAACCCTAAACCCTAAACCCTAAACCCTGAACCCTAAACCCTAAACCGTAAACCGTTATCCAGATCCCCGGAACTCGCAGAAGAGGCGTGTAGAGGGCTCTGAGGTCAAACGGGCAAAAGGGATGTGAAACCAACCCAAAACGCTATAAACCCTATAAACCCAAATCATATAAACCCTCACCCCAAACCTTTAAACTCCGAGCCCCTAAACCCCAAAGCCCCTAAAGCCCTAAGCCCCTAAAACCCTAAACCCTTAAACTTCGAAAAAACAGCCCAGCTTCGTGCCTGGTTAGCACAGGAGGGTAGAAGGGTTAAGGGATTTAGGCTGTAGTGTGAAAGGTTTAGGGTTTGGGGTTCAGNNGAGTGGGGGGGGGGGGGTGCTGTTTAGGGTAGACCTATGAGGAGTCTCCGGGTATGAGATCACAAGTTATTTTGTCTATAAATGTATACTTTTACAGATAAATATTTATGGCTCGGAATAAATAGCGGTAAGCAGCAACGTAAAATAGACTTAAAATCGTAAGCCCAACCGGAGACGAGGTGATTTTTAAAGATATACTATGACCTACTGCTACGCCTTAGTTATTCGACTGGTTAAGTCAGGAACCCCAACTCTTCTGCACCCACCCGAACTGCTCATGTATAACCTACCCTAAA